>APFE031749410.1:107279-160370 GCA_000404065.3 Pinus taeda
TGTTGTTGGTTTTCTGGTGTACATTCATAGTGTTGGGTGATCTAAGCTTTGCTTGAGGTGAAGAAGGGCTTCCTAGCTGGAGGATGATGCTGGGATAGAGCACATGATTGTAATCCTCTTGTTACTTTTCATCTTAATAAAGCTATTCATGTATCCTTCCATATTCTTTTGTACTTGTTTATATATGCATTTATATGGTTAATACACATCTGATCCTGTATTATTTTTGAATTTAGACCTTTGTTTCTTCGATAGTAGTATGTTGCTATGATCCCTTTGACTGAAATATTGAAGAACAACAGTTATAAAGGACAAGTATCTAAAATGTTAAATTTGGACCCAATGTCCGACATGGTGAATGTCAAATATGATCAACCTGAAATGATTTTTGGGCCAGCATCAAATGGCGAGTCTCATGACAGCGATGTGCCACCTTTCTACATCAATTTAAGGTTGCATGACTTTGTTTTACATAACGCCATGTTTGATTCCGGAGCCTCTCACAATCTCATGCCCAAGGCAATCATGGACAAGCTTGGTCTAGACATCACCCGGCAATATCATGATCTCTATTCGTTCGATTCCAACAGAGTAAGATGTATAACTCTCATCAAAGACTTAGTTGTGAGTTTGGATCAGCTCCCCATGAAGAATTTTTTGATTTATATTGGTGTGGCAGACATTCCTCCAAGGTTTGGCATGCTTCTTTCCAGGTCTTGGGTAGTGAAACTAAAAGGGACACTACAGCTAGATTTCTCCTATGCAACGATTCCAGTATTTGGACAAATGAGGAAATTATATCGGGAACAAAAAATGAAGTACATGATCACAAGCAAGGAGAAACCAATAAATTATCCTATTAACTATGTACATACAGATTTAGAGTCTTTTGTTTTGTATTCAGATAGTTTAAATGATATAGATAGTCAGTTGGTAGAAGCAGATGATATTCCGGAAATAACAGAAAATTTCAAAGTTTTGAAGAAAGAGGAACAATAACAGTAGAATATCGTTGGGCAATCAGCTAAAAGCAATGGACAGCAAGCAGGCAAGGCACAACAAACAGATTTCTAGCACTTGCAAGAGGAGGAAGAAGGTTTGTGGACCATTGATTTTGATGGAGCAGTAGGAAATGATGGCGCTGGAATAGGAATTTGGGTACGTAGTCCCTTCTCTGCCCCAAACAAGGTCCCTAGTAACGTACGAGTATGATCTTACAAGTTGGATTTTGAATGTTCAAATAATGAAGCTGAGTATGAAGCTCTGATTGCTGGCCTAAAGATTCTAAGAAAGTTGAACGCTAAGAAGATTTCAATATATGGCGACTCCGAATTGGTTATCAAGCAGGTCAGAAGTGAATATCAAGCAAAGCATCCTACGATGCAGGCCTACCATAACGCAGTCCTAGACATTTTGAAATTATTCTCAGAATACACCTTGACATGTGTGCCTCGCATAAAAAATAGCATTGCTGATGCTCTTGCTAAGGTAGCGGGTAGTTTGAAAATCCCAATGAACTCTAGTAACAAATTCGAAATTCATGTCAAGCACCGTCCAATCGTTCCAGACAATCAGAGATATTGGCAAGTGTTCCAAGATGATGACGAGATTGATGATTTTCTGCAAAACAAAGGCAAGTTTAAAGAGACCTCAATTGATGAAGAAAATGATGATGGAAAAGGCAATGGTACAGATGAAATGCAAATCAATGAAATGGATGTGTTGTAGCTGAAGAATAACGTTATTCCCAAAGGCTTGATACCTCTAGAAGAACTCTTCGATCAGGATGATGTAGCCCACAAGCCAACATTGCAGCCAACAAAGAAGGGTGTGGAAGAGGTCAATATTGGGACAACTGCGAATCATAAATTGGTAAAATTGTCCAAAGCATTGCCACCAAAGATCAAGGACAAATATATCAGTTTGATGTCTTCTTTTGCAGATGTGTTTGCTTGGGACTATTCCGACTTAAAGACGTATGACACCAATATAATTCAGCACACTATACCCATCAAGCCTAATCAAAAACCATTCAGACAAAAGTTGAGAAGGCTAAATCCAAAGTTGTTGCCATCTATTGAAAAGGAGATCAACTGGTTGTACAAATCAGGGAGCATTGTGCCAATCAAATTTTCAAATTGGATCTCCAACTTGGTACCCGTAAGGAAAAAGACAGGGGAGATTTGCTTATGCATCGATTTCAGAAATATTAACAAAGTCTCATTGAAGGACAACTATCCACTGCCCAAAATGGACCATACACTTTAGCAAGTAGTGGGGGCATCTCGCATGTCACTGCTTTATGGTTATTCCGGATATAACCAAGTTTCTATCCATGAGGATGACCAAGACAAGACAACGTTCACCACTCCATGGGGGACCTTTCATTACGTGAAAATGGCTTTCGGTTTGAAGAATGTGGGTGCCACATTTCAACATGCTATGGACTTGGCTTTTTCAAATGAGAAGGATGTCTTTTTGGTGGTGTATTTGGATGATTTGACGGTGTTTTCTAAATCTGATGAAGAGAACATGTACCATCTTAAAACTGTCTTCCTAAAGTGCAGAAAATATGGCTTTTCACTAAATCCAAAGAAGAGCTTGTTCACCATGGAAGAAGGAAAACTACTCGGACACATTATCTCCAAGGATGGCATCCGTATTGACCCGGCACGTTTGCAAGCAATTCAGCAAATAGATCTGCCCCAGAATAAAAAGGAGATACAATCATTAAATGGCAAGATGAACTTCCTCCGCCGCTTTGTACCTAATCTCACGGAGCATCTAAGAGAAATGACAAACATGCTTAATAAGGACAGCCAAATGAAATGGATGGAAGAGGCGGTAAAATCTTTTAATTTGGTCAAATTGGCTCTTTCCTCAGCACTAATTCTAGTAAGCCCAGACTATACTCAGGATTTCATATTGTTTTCATTTGCTTCGGAGCATACTATGGCAGCGGTATTATTACAGAAGAGAGATGATCATGAAAGACCCATTGCATTTTTCAGCAAAGCTATAAGAGACGCAGCTTTAAAGTATAACATCATTGAAAAGCAGGCTTTTTCACTTGTGAAGGCATTGAAAGATTTCCGGGTGTATATTCTACATTCCCACGTTCTGGCCTACGTTCCTAATGCTGCTGTAAAGAATGTTTTAGTGCAGGCCGATCCGGAAGGAAGAAGAGGCAAGTGGATTGTAGACTTGCTGGAATATGACATAGAAATAAAGCCCACAAAATTGGTGAAAGGACAGGGATTGGCGAAGCTAATGGCTGAATCAAACTTGCATGCTTTGGACATAAATCTGATCGTTGCTTTGTCTAATGAGAACGATGAAGAACCGCCAATTCAGATATCTGAAATGTTTAATCTTTCTCCATGGTATTCTGATATCATATATGTGCTCAAAAATTTGTCACCTCCGCCCAGCATGACTAGAAACAAAGCGAGAACAAGGCTGCCAAGTTTTGTATTCTTAATTCAGCACTGTATTGGAAAGATCCTGGTGGAGTTTTGTTAAATTGTTTGGTGGAAAAGGAAGCAAAGCAAGTCATGGAGGACTGCCACCAAGGAGACTGTGGAGGTCACCTCTTTTGGAAGTCAACAGCGAACAAAATTTTGAGAGCAGGGTACTATTGGCCGACATTGTTTGCTGATGTATATAAGATGGTTAAGCGCTATCATAAGTGTCAAATTTTCGAAGGAAAGTGAAAGTTACAGCCTCTACCACTCAAGCCCACAGAGGTGAGCGCCCCTTTTCAGCCTTGGGGGTTGGATTTCATTGGCGAAATTCATCCCGCTTCTTCCGGACAGCATAAATGGATCCTCACAACCAAAAATTACTTCACAAAATGGATTGAGGTGATTCCCACCAGACAAGCTACAGATGCGGTGATCATTTCATTCCTTGAAAATGACATCTTGCCTCGCTTTGATTGTCCGAACAAGCTAATCACCGATAACGCAGCAGCTTTCAAATCAAAGCGGATGGTAGAATTTTGTCATAAATGTCACATTATTTTGGGTCATTCAACTGCCTATCATCCGTAAGGAAATGGATTGGCGGAATCTTCAAACGAATCATTGGTCAACATAATCAAGAAACTGCTGGAAATGAACAAGAAGAGCTGGCATAAAAGGTTGGTAAATGCGCTTTGGGCAAATCGGGTCAGCCAGAAGAAGTCCATAGGTACGTCACTGTTTGAGCTATTTTATGGAGTTGATACAGTATTTCCTTCCTTTCTCATTGCCCCGGTTTTCAAACTTCTTCAGGAGGCCGGCAGTGAAGAAGATCCAATCAAAGGAAGCTAAATAAAATGGTCCACTTGTAGCAGACCAGAGAAGAAGTTTTCAAGAACACATCCAAATTGCAGGAGAAAATTTATGATAGAAAGGAAAAGGTGGATAAATTTCAGGTGGATGATGTAGTGCTGAAGTGGGATGCAAGAAATGAGGAGAAATGCTAGCACGGTAAGTTCGAGAACCTTAGGAAAGGTCCTTTCAAGATCGCAGCATATCGGGGGAAGAATGCTTTTCTTCTTAAGGAAGTAAATGAAGAGGATTGTCCAGGAAGGCCGATCAACGGTCGGCTGCTCAAGCGGTACCACTTCTAAGTTATCAAACGTTGCTTCCCCTGTCATTGTAAATACCATTTTATTTCAGTTTCATTAGAGTTGTTCAAATTAGTCTTTAAGTCATTTTAATGTCAAGTTTGAGTCAGTTTTTTGGTCGTTTCAGCTTCATAAATGTGTCAGAGTCCAGTATTATTTATCAAAATGATGACTCCATAGCCCAATGGACGAAGGCGCTGTCTAGCTCCTCCAGAGATCTGTTATTCTTGGCACCTCCAAGGAGCTACCATCCCCCATTAGAGCCAATGTTAGAGTCGGCCTGGTCAGTCCTCCGTCAGAGATCAAAACTCTTTATGCATTTCATGATTAAGTGTCCCACTCCATTCTCCCATTTGCATTCTGCTAGGGGCATGCCATAATCTGACGGAGAAGGTCATTATAGTCATTTCCCCCCTCATGTCTGGATCCTGCTGGCTCCGGTATTTTGTCAATCATCATCAAAGTCCATGACAATCAAGGTCTGGTCCTTTAAAGGACAAAGATCATTTCGAGGTCTAGGTCTAGGAATTCATCAATTTGGTACTTGAACATGTTCAGTAGAGCCATGCAGGCCAGAGTGAGGCCCTTACACAATTATGGTTCAGAAAGCTTCATTTTCATGTGGATAGACTCCGACTCTTCTTCAAAACTCTATTTTGAAGAAAAGTCAAACAATGTCATTTATGGAAAAAATTTCAAAAAAGTCTTCAAGTGATTTTTTCAGATGCAGTCATGATTTCCATGACCACATGTCCTATCTTGCAACCCCCGCAAAGAGTGCCAAAAATTGCATCATTCGAGCTAAAATTTCAAAGGGAAAGTGAAAATCAGTGTGTTTTAAAGTCAGTGAAAAAGTGCAAAACTCAAACATTAGAAAAATGGGTTTTTGAAGAGGATAAAATTAAACCCATATCTTCCAAGGCTATATATACAAATTTTGGTCATAAACAAATGCATTGTGCCGTTACAAGTCTTGAATAAGTGTTGGAAAGGCATGAGTGTGCATTGGTGAGCGATTTACTGAGTTGGAGGTGACCTTGGAGAGCGCGGTGCACATGCAACCTGCCCACAGTCTATTTTTCTCAAGCGCGCGACGCATACCCAGAGCGCAGCACACTGGGTTTTGCGTGCGGCGCATATAGTCAGAGGCTTAAGCAAGCAACCGGAGTCGGTTGGAGGTGAAGACAAGGGGGCGGCGCACACAGGCAAGGGCGTAGCGTACATGTAGGGCGCGGTGCACACAGCACCCGCCCACTGTTCAAGCCCATAACGAGCACGGCACACACCCAGAGTGCAGCGCACACAGATAGGAGTGTGGCGCACACAGACAGGGGTGCGGCGCACAGAGATAAAGCACCCAGAACGTGCCAAAACTCCCTCAAAGTTTTTGTGAAGCCCCTCTAATTGCAATGTAGGCTATCAAACTCATTTGTGCATCAAATTCGATAAAGATATGGTGGATTATTGCTGGTGATTGAATGCAAAAACATTCCATAAAGCAAACATAAGAAGACACCAAAGAAAACCCATTTTGCTAGGGTTGTGTAACAGTGTTGTTGCTGCCAAGGTTATTTTTCCTACCCTACCCTTGTCCCTTATTCCCCTATGTCATTTTTTCCCCATTATCACTACCCTAACACTACCAAAATCATATTCCCTTCCCCCTCCTCCTATTGCTCAATAGAAACCCTAAACCCTACCCCATCACAATGCCCCAAACTCTTCCCACACCCCTAACAAAGTTCTCCCTATAAACCCTATCCCATTTCATCACTCCCTTCCTAACATTCCATGTTTCATTTGTTCCCCTTGGTAACAGATACTTACCAAAGGCACCCAACCTCACACCATCATCAAAGGGGCAGCCTAATCACAGCCCACATTGCAGTCATGTCATCACAGCATTCGTCCGAGTATGAGAGGGAGACACAGAGTGACTCATCCTCAGAAGAGCAGGCTCCCAGGAGACACCACAAGAGTGGCAAACATGTCAGGGATGAACCCACTACCCTCACCAAATTACAAGCATGCCCTCTTGCCATGTCATCCTTCCAGCACTTATCATGTTTTGAATTTTGTCAACGGGTGACAAATGTCAGATTTCATCATGAGTTGGCCCATTTATTTGTGCTTCATCTACATGGAGGTCAGTCTACCTTGGCCGGGGTCACTTTCACCTTGACACCTGAAACTATATCAATGGCAATAGGTATTCCAAATGTTGGGGAGTAGTGGCATAAGAAGAATAAGGTGGAAAGGCAACACTATGAGCCTTACATCAAAACCAGATTCTTGAATGAGCTCACAAGAGTATTTCCCTTCAGATACTTGAAGAATGAGTATGCTCCGCTCATGAGATTGATCATGAAATACTTCAGCTGTGAGGGGAGGTTCTCTAGACTGTATGCCTATCATATCTGCTTGCTCATGCACTTTACCAGGGTGAGGATGATGAACCTCCCATTTTTCATACGCAAGAATATAGAGAGGATGAACACCTTCATGCTGCATAAGACCCCTCAGCAGTAGCTTAACAGTGTGTATCACTTCGCTCTTATCCGGATTTTGGTAGATCATCAGTTGGGATTGCAGGGCATTTCTTAGGAGGACTTCATCTCCCATGACTTCTTCAGCACACCAGAGGTACTATCAGAGCCCGAGAAGGAGTTGGGTGGTCCTTCTTATGAGCATGAGCACCATGAGACCACGATCATGCCATTTTTGGTGACATATCAGAAAGGCAATAGGAACTTATTTGCAGCAACAAAGCGAGTGTTATCTCCACCCGGGGTGGAAGGGGCCTCGCTTTCGGCATCGAATACACAGTTATTGGCCAAGGGCAAGGATCTTGTGCATGATGACGGGCCATCAGGTGCATAGGAGACTGATGTCATCCTCATTCCGGATGAAGAGACAGAGACAGAAAATACCAAACTTAGGATGACCATTCAGGAGCAGGACACAAAGAGCAAAGGCTTGATACTAAATTTCGAGAGGGCTAGATGGGTCATCAAGTATCTGGAGCAGAGAAACAAACAGCTTGAGGACCAAGAGATGATCATGGAGCTGCAAAGCATCCGTGAAAATCGACAAGCTGCCCAGTAGAGAGGGATTGAGCTCACTACCTTAGAGCAAGAGATCAACAACGACCATGAGTATTGGTTGGATCGAGTCAATCTACACTTGGAGAAAATGTTGGAGAAGGAAAACAAGGACAAAGCCATACTGAGGAGGATGGCTTGTCATTACAGGGCACGGAACATGAGCGCAAAGGCCCGAATAAGGAGCTTGAAGGCTAAATTGAGCAAAGCAACAAAAGAAGCAAAAGAGGCAAAAGAGAAAGATTGGCTTCGAATCTTGGCTGAAGCTTCCTTGGCACAGCATAACACTTCATAGAGGACCTCTAGTGCACGTTTCAAGGAATTTGGGAAAATTTTGGTCACATGACAACTTTTTGGCACAAAAACAAGTTTTTTCTCTATACGCGTCGTGCCACCGGCGCGACGCGTAATATTGGGAGCTCCAAATGAGAAATGTTTTGTGTTTTTGGATTCAGCATGCAAAATTAAAATTACTGGCACTAGGAGCAAGAAATTTGGAGAAGATCTTGGCCACCAAAAGGGAAAAATACACTCAAAAATGGCCTCACTACCCCTATTTTGACACACAGGAAGCAATCTTGGGAGAATGAAAATTTGGAGGGGAAAATGAGCTCCAAATTCAAAAATTCCAATTGGGTTGGAAAGTAGATAGGATAGTCTTTCTAACGAGCACACTTGGGCACATTTTGGACTCCGGAAAGTGCCTCAAAACTAGCCTTAAAGGGGAG
Source organism: Pinus taeda (assembly GCA_000404065.3). Taxonomy (NCBI): domain Eukaryota; kingdom Viridiplantae; phylum Streptophyta; class Pinopsida; order Pinales; family Pinaceae; genus Pinus; species Pinus taeda. The sequence goes on from APFE031749410.1 coordinate 115,721, forward strand.
CGATGCCAGCGCATATAGGAAAAAGGGACAGAATGCCTCCATTTCCCGAAATTTCGCTTCCCGACTTTTTCTAAGTGGGCCCACTCATATGCACTTCAATTTTTTGGCACCTAAGGCAGTTTTATAAGTATTTTCACTCCAAATGGTCAGTTATCCAAGTGGCAAAGGAAGGCAAAGAGCCACCCAAGCCATTTGTCATGTTTGTGGCGCTGCACCTGTAGCTGTTGTTTGGCTCTCCACCTTCAGTTTGTAATGATTCGAGTATCTCCCCAACCCTTGGGCGTTCTACCTCTTCATGGAACATTCTATATATTGTATGCAAACCATTTGCAAAGGGTTGGTTGGCTTGTAACTTCTGGGAGACTGTGGGAAAAAAACTTTTTTTGTGCATTGTATATTTTTTACAGAGGATTAATGAAAGGCAGTGGCTCTGTTTCATAGCTCATTTCATATTCATTTCCATTGAAATTTTCTAAGTTAGCTAAGGTAGAATTCAATTTTATTGCTCTGCCTGTGGGAAAATTTCATGTTCAGTGTTCATTCTTCTATTGAAAAGGATTCATGTTGTCCATGCCCTTTTCACCCTCTTAAATCAATCTCTCCATTCCGCACTACCTTAAAACTAAATTGCTAGGCTTTTCGCCTACCTTGCCTCATGAAATAATCCGTGCCTTTGTATTAAGTTCTCTGTTCATTGAGGTCCAGTGGTCCCATAACATCCCATAAACACAGTGATTCATAAAAATCGCTTCTTATATCCATAATCACTTACTAGCCTAAGATAAATAGTTTGTTGTAAGTCATCTCAGGTTTTTTCATTCACTTATTCACTGAGTGTGACTCAGAGAGAGCCCTCTCCTGCTCTGGTAGGGCTAGCTACCAAATTGAGCGTGGTTTATGGTTACCCTAAATTTTTCCTTCCTTCATCCTAAGGCGGATTTAGTTGCTAACATAGTGGCAACTCCGCTAGGGAACAAATCAAATCCCCTTGCTTCTTAATAATTCTAAGCTTCTGGATGATAAGTTTAGGATTTGATAGGCCGATGTAAAGTAGGTTGTGTCCTTTGATTTTTCTCAATAGCATGCTGGCTTCTTGAAGATACACCAGAGCTAATCTAGATCCCGACCCTCCGCTCATCTACGAAAATCCCAATTTGATTTCAAGAAATCGTCGTCAAGAAAGCTCTATATTGCAACTGCTCAAATCTCCTTCATGTCCGGAAATTTTTGGGTATATTGAAGAGCTAGAGTTTGATGATCAGTTTGAATTATCGTTGTTTGAAACCAAGTCCGAAAGAGCGGTTGACTCTATTGTTCACAATCCACAGTTTCTTGTAGACTTGGAGACGAAAAGGGCTAACCGGTCTATTGATAACTACATAATAGCTCAGCTTCAAACTCCCATTGCTAGCCCCTTACAAACTGTGCACACTCCTCCAACAACTCCGAGGACAAATCCACCAAGAGTGATGGCTGCACGTTTCACACCGCTTGTTTTGCCTCAAATTTTAGATGATATGCCTGTTGATTACCAAAGCAAAATCCCATTCTTTGATGGCACTACTGCGCAACAACATGTGGATAGAATGGTAGATGTTTATGAACTTCATGAGATAGATGCGGAAAACGTGGCAATGAGACTTTTTGTACAAACATTTGCGGGTGAAGTAAGGAAATGGTTCATAGGTTTACTGGCTGCACGTATCACTACCTTGGCAAACCTACAAAGAAAATTCTTAAACCACTAGGAAGTGAAAAAGAACCCTCTTCAAATTCTGTCCGAATATGAGCAAATCAAGAGAAACACTGGTGAGTCGGTCCAAGATTATTGCATTAGATTCAATACAGTGCATAATGAAATTCCAGATAATCTAAGGCCACCCGCGGGACTAGCCATGTTGAAGTTCCCGGATGGTTTTAATGCTGATATGGCTTATCAATTGAGAGAAAGAGAACCGACTACAATGGAAGACATGCAGAAGATAGCAGTCAGCGTTGAAGCAAATTTGCTGACCAAGAGGGCTAGAGCAAAAGCAAAAAAGAAGGTCACTACAAACGAAGAATCTTCCTCGTAGATCAGCTGCTTCGAAAGGTAGAGCAGATGCTTGAGAGAGTGAAACTTGACAAACCGGAGCCACAAGTTTGTAGGTTTTAACCCCATACAGAAATTACCTGCATACGAATTCTAAATCACAGGAAAAATAAAAATGCGAGAGCATAACACATAAAACACATATACACAGAGATTTCCCACTGGATCTCAAAACCGAGACTACCAGCTTGATTTTTTCATTATATTCCTTTCAATGTTACAATAAATATTTATACATGCCGAAGCATCCAATAGCATGGACCGAAAAAACCATCGTGTCCAAAACCATGGACCGAAAACCATAGGTAGGTTCGCCCAACCTAATAATAGGCCAAAAAAAAATTCTCGGGGCGCTGCCCCGAACCCCATAGAAGGGGGCCTACCCGCCCCCCTCAAACCCCCCGCTGCGCAATCGGCGCAACCGAAGGGGGGCTCCGCCCCCCTCTAACCCCCCGGTTCACTACGTAAGTTAGTCATGGAAAGAATATAGCACAACCAAACAAAGTTATAAATCCTAACTTCCGTGGCCAGCAACAACCACAGTATAGAATAAGACAGAGAGATCAGCGAGCTCAAGAGCCGATTGCACAACAACTAGTACAAACAACTTGCAGCAAAAAAATTTTCATGTACCAGAATCAGATGAAGACGGGAATGTAATAAGCGAAGAAAATCATCTCTTTACTCCTGATGATTTGCCTACTTATCTCACTGAAGAGGAGGAGTATGCAGAGAATTCAGCTGCACACAAAGATGGAGATTTCATTCTAGCAAGTGACATCATCTTGGACGAGCAATCAGATGAATACCAAAGAGGCTACATGAATGCTTTGTCCGCCCAACACCAGAGATATTCACTTAGAAATAGGGATGTGCCAGTTAGACCCATTCAGAAAAAGAAGGATGTTGAAGCGCCAAAGAATGATTCAGCTGGTACATAAAGGAAAGGAAAGGAGGTGGTTGAAACAGAGAGCAGCAAATCAACATCAGCAGAACCAGCACATCAGCAAGTTACATCGAAAGAAAGGGAGAGGAAAGAAATCTCGGTCAAAGAGGTGGAAAGTATTCCCGCTTTCAATTTAGAGAATGAGATTTCCAAAATAAAAATATCCATCCCTTTGACTGAAATATTGAAGAACAACAGTTATAAAGGACAATTATCTAAAATGTTAAATTTGGACCCAATGTCCGACATGGTGAATGTCGAAGATGATCAGCCTGAAATGATTTTTGGGCCAGCATCAAATGGCAAGTATCATGACAGCAATGTGCCACCTTTCTACATCAATTTAAGGTTACATAACTTTGTTTTACATAATGCCATGTTTGATTCCGGAGCCTCTCACAATCTCATGCCCAAGGCAATCATGGAAAAGCTTGGTCTGGACATCACCCGGCAATATCATGATCTTTATTCGTTCGATTCTAGCAGAGTAAGATGTATAGGTCTCATCAAAGACTTAGTTTTGAGTTTGGATCAGCTCCCCATGAAGAATGTTTTGATGGATATTGTGGTGGTAGACATTCCTCCAAGGTTTGGCATGCTTCTTTCCAGGTCTTGGGTAGTGAAACTAAAAGGGACACTACAGCTAGATTTCTCCTATGCAACGATTCCAGTATTTGGACAAATGAGGAAATTATATCAGGAACAAAAAATGAAGTACATGATCACAAGTAAGGAGAAACCAATAAATCATCCTATTAACTATGTACATACAGATTTAGAGTCTTTTGTTTTGTATTCAGATAGTTTAAATGATATAGATAGTCAGTTGGTAGAAGCAGATGATATTCCGAAAATAACAGAAAATTTCAGAGAAGTTTTGAAGAAAGAGGAACAAGAATAGCAGAATACCGTTGGGCAATCAGCTGAAAGCAATCGACAGCAAGCAGACAAGGCACAACAAATAGATTTCCAGCACTTGTAAGAGGAGGAAGAAGGTTTTTGGACCATGGAGTTTGATGGAGTAGTAGGAAATGATGGTGCTGGAATAGGAATTTGGGTACACAATCCCTTCTCCGCCCCAAACAAGGTCCCTAGTAACGTGCGAGTACGCTCTTACAAGTTGGCTTTTGAATGTTCAAATAATGAAGCTGAGTATGAAGCTCTGATTGCTGGCTTAAAGATTCTAAGAAAGTTGAACGCTAAGAGGATTTCAATATATGGCGACTCCGAATTGGTTATCAAGCAGGTTAGAGGCAAATATCAAGCAAAGAATCCTAGGATGCAGGCCTACTGTAACGCAGTCCTAGACATTTTGAAATTATTCTCAGAATAGACCTTGACATGTGTGCCTCGCATACAAAATAGCATCGCCGATGCTCTTGCTAAGTTAGCGAGTAGTTTGAAAATCCTAATGAAATCTAGTAACAAATTTGAAATCCATGTCAAGCACCGTCCAACCATTCCAGACAATCAGAGATATTGGCAAGTGTTCCAAGATGATGACAAGATTGATGATTTTCTGCAAAACAAAGGCAAGTTTAAAGAGACCTTAATTGATGAAGAAAATGATGATGGAAAAGGCAATGGTACAGATTAAATGCAAATCAATGAAATCGACGTGTTGCAGCTGAAGAATAACGTTATTCCCAAAGGCTTGATACCTCTAGAAGAACTCTTCGATCAGGATGATGTAGCCCGCAAGCCAACAATGCAGCCAATAGAGAAGGGTGTGGAAGAGGTCAATATCAGGACAACTGCGAATCCTAAATTGGTAAAATTGTCCAAAGCATTGCCGCCAAAGATCAAGGACAAATATATCAGTTTGATGTCTTCATTTGCAGATGTGTTTTCTTGGGACTATTCTGAATTAAAGACGTATGACACCAATATAATTTAGCACACTATACCCATCAAGCCTAATCAAAAACCATTCAGACAAAAGTTGAGAAGGCCAAATCCAAAGTTGTTGCCATCTATTGAAAAGGAGATCAATAGGTTGTACAAATCAGTAATCATTGTGCCAATCAAATTTTCAAATTGGATCTCCAACTTGGTACCCGTAAGGAAAAAGACAGGGGAGATTCGCTTATGCATCGATTTCAGAAATCTTAACAAAGTCTCATTGAAGGAAAACTATCCACTGCCCAGAATGGACCATATACTTCAGCGAGTATTGGGAGCTTCTCGCATGTCACTTCTTGATGGTTATTCCAGATATAACCAAGTTTCTGTCCATGAGGATGACCGAGACAAGACAACGTTCACCACTCCATGGGGGACCTTTCATTACGCGAAAATGCCTTTCAGTTTGAAGAATGCGGGTGCCACATTTCAGCGTGCTATGGACTTGGCTTTTGCAAATGAGAAGGATGTCTTTTTGGTGGTGTATTTGGACGATTTGACGGTGTTTTCTAAATCTGATGAAGAGCACATGTACAATATTAAAACTATCTTCATAAAGTGCAGAAAATATGGCTTGTCGCTGAATCCAAAGAAGAACTTGTTCGCCATGGAAGAAGGCAAACTACTCAGACACATTATCTCCAAGGATGGCATCCTTATTGACCCGGCACGTGTGCAAGCAATTCAGCAAATAGATCTGCCCTAGAATAAAAAGGAGATACAATCATTCAATGTCAAGATGAACTTCCTTCGCCACTTTGTACCTAATCTTACGGAGCATCTAAGAGAAATGACAAACATGCTTAAGAAGGACAGCCAAATGAAATGGATGGAAGAGGCGGTAAAATATTTTAATTTGGTCAAATTGGCTCTTTCCTCAGCACCAGTTCTAGTAACCCTGGACTATACTCAGGATTTCATATTTTTTCATTTGCTTCAGAGCATACTATGGCAGCGGTATTATAGTAGAAGAGAGATGATCAGAAAGGCCCATTGCATTTTTTAGCAGATCTATAAGAGACGCAACTTTAAAGTCATTTAAAAGTAGGCTCTTGCACTTGTGAAGGCATTGAAAGATTTCTGGGTGTATATTCTACATTCCCACGTTCTGGCCTATGTTCCTAACGTTGCTGTAAAGGATGTTTTAGTGCAGGCCGATCCGGAAGGAAGAAGAGGCAAGTGGATTGCAGCCTTGCTGGAATATGACATAGAAATAAAGCCCACAAAACTGGTGAAAGGACAGGGATTGGCGAAGCTAATGGCTGAATCAAACTTGCATGCTTTCGACATAAATATGATCGCTACTTTGTCCGATGAGAACGATGAATAACTGCCAATTCAGATATCTGAAATGTTTGCTCTTTCTCCATGGTATTCTGATATCATATATGTGCTCAAAAATTTGTCACCTCTACCCACCATGACTAGAAACAAAGCGAGAACAAGGCTGCCAAGTTCTGCATTCTTAATTCAACACTGTATTGGAAAGATCCCGGCGGAGTTTTGTTAAATTGTTTGGTGGAAAAGGAAGCAAAGCAAGTCATGGAGGACTGCCACCAAGGAGACAGTGGAGGTCACCTCTTTTGGAAGTCAACAGCGTACAAAATTTTGAGAACAGGGTAGTATTGGCCAACATTTTTTGCTGATGTATATAAGATGGTTAAGCACTGTCATAAGTGTCAAATTTTAGAAGGAAAGCGAAAGTCACATCCTCTACCACTCAAGCCCATAGAGGTGAGCGCCCCTTTTCAGCAATGGGGGTTGGATTTCATTGGCGAAATTCATCCCGCTTCTTCCGGACAACATAAATGGATCCTCACAACCAAAAATTACTTCACAAAATGGATTGAGGCGATTCCCACCAAACAAGCTACAGATGCGGTGATCATTTCATTCCTCGAAAATAACATCTTGTCTCGCTTTGGTTGTCCGAAGCTAATCACCGATAACGCAGCATCTTTCAAATCAAAGCAGATGGTATAATTTTGTCATAAATATCAGATTATTTTGGGTCATTCAACTACCTATCATCCGCAAGGCAATGGACTGGCAGAATATTCAAACAAATCATCAGTCAACATAATCAAGAAACTGCTGGAAATGAACAAGAAGAGCTGGCATAAAAGGTTGGTAAATGCGCTTTGGGCAGATCGGGTTAGCCAGAAGAAGTCCATAGGTACGTTACTGTTTGAATTGGTTTATGGAGTTGATATAGTATTTTCTTCCTCTCTCACTGCCCCAGTTGTCAAACTTCTTCAGGAGGCCGGAAGTGAAGAAGACCCCATGCAAAGGAGGTTGAATCAAATGGTCCACTTGCAGCAGACCAGAGAAGAAGTTTTCAAGAACACATCCAAATTGCAGGAGAAAATCAAGAAAATTTATAATAGAAAGGCAAAGCTGGATAAATTTCAGGTGGATGATGTAGTGCTGAAGTGGGATGCAAGAAATGAGGAGAAAGGAAAGCACGGTAAGTTCAAGAACCTTTGAAAAGGTCCTTTCAAGATCGCAGCATATTGGGGGCAGAATGCTTTTCTTCTTAAGGAAATAAATGGAGAGGATTGTTCAGGAGGGCCGATCAATGGTCGGCTGCTCAAGCGATACCACTTCTAAGTTATCAAAGGCTGCTTCCATTGTCATTGTAAATACCATTTTATTTCAGTTTTGTTAGAGTTGTTCAAATTAGTCTTTGTCATTTTAATGTCAAGTTTGAGTCAGTTTTTTGGTCGTTTCAGCTTCATAAATGAGTCAGAGTCAGGTATTATTTATCAAAATGATGACCCCATAGCACAATGGACGAAGGCACTGTCTAGCTCCTCCAGAGATTTGCTGTTCTTGGCACCTCCAAGGAGCTACCATCCCCCATTGGAGCCAATGTTAGAGTCGGTCTGGTCAGTCCTCCATCAGAGATCAAAACTTTTATGCATTTCATGATTAGGTGTCCGCTCCATTTCCACTTGACTCCGCTGGGACATGCCATAAATATGAAAGAAAGGTCATTTTATTCATTCCACCCTATGTTGGCTCCTACTGGCTCAGGTCTTTTGTCAATCATCATCAAAGTCCATGACAGTCAAGGTCTGGTCCTTTAAAGGACAAAGGTCATTTCGAGGTCTAGGTCTAGGAATTCATCAATTTGGTACTTGAACATGTCCAGTAGAGCCATGCATGCCAGAGTGAGGCCCTTACACAGTTATGGTTTAGAAAGCTTCATCGTCATGTGGATAGACTCCGACTCTTCTTCAAAACTCTGTTTTGAAGAAAAGTCAAATAGTGTCATTTATAGCAAAATTTTCAAAAAAGTCGTCAAGTGATTTTTTTAGATGCAGTCATGGTTTCCGTGGCCACATGTCCTGTCTTGCAACCCCTGCAAAGAGTGCCGAAAATTGCATCATTCGAGCAAATTTCAAAGGGAAAGTGAAAATCAGTGTGTTTTAAAGTCAGTGAAAAAGTGCAAAACTCAAACATTAGAAAAATGGGTTTTTGAAGAGGAAAAAATTAAACCCATCTCTTCCAAGGCTATATATACAAATTTTGGTCATAAAAAAATGCATTGTTCCATTACAAGTCTTAAAGAAGTGTTGGAAAGGCGTGAGTGTGCATTGGTGAGCGATTGACTGAGTTGGAGGTGACCTTGGAGAGCGCGGCGCATATAACCAACAGCGCGGCGCACACAGAGGGCGTAGCGCACATGCAGCCTGCCAACAATCTAGTTTTCTCAAGTGCACGATGCATACCCAGAGCGCGGCACACTGGGTTTTGCGCGCGGCGCATATAGTCAGAGGCTTAAGCGAGCAACTGGAGTCGATTGGAGGTGAATACAATGGCACGATGCACACAGGCAAGGGCGCAGCGCACACGCAGGGTGCAGCGCACACGCAGGGCGCGGCGCACTCAACACCTGCCCGCCGTTCAAGCCCATAATGAGCATAGTGCACACCCGGAGTGCGGTGCACACAGACAGGATTGCGGCGCACACAGACAAGGGCGCGGCGCACAGAGATAAAGCACCCAGAACGTGCCAAAACTCCCTCAAAGTTTTTTTGAAGCCCCTCTAATTGCAAGGTAGGCTATCAAACTCATTTGTGCATCAAATTCGATAAATATATGGTGGATTATTGCTGGTGATTGAATGCAAAAACATTCCATAAAGCAAACACAAGAAGACACCAAAGAAAAACCATTTTGCTAGGGTTGTGTAACAATGTTGTTGCTGCCAAGGTTATTTTTCCTACCCTACCCTTGTCCCTTATTCCCCTATGTCATTTTTTCCCCATTATCATTACCCTAACACTACCAAAATCATATTCCCTTCCCCTCCTCCTATTGCTCAATAAAAACCCTAAACCCTACCCCATCACAATGCCCCAAACTCTTCCCACACCCCTAACAAAGTTCTCCCTATAAACCCTATCCCCATTTCATCACTCCCTTCCTAAAATTCCCTGTTTCATTTGTTCCCCTTGGTAATAGATACTACAAAGGCACCCAACCTCACACCATCATCAAAGGGGAAGCCTAATCATAGCCCACATTGCATTCATGTCATCACAGCGTTCGTCCGAGTATGAGAGGGAGACACATAGTGACTCATCCTCAGAAGAGCAGGCTCCCGGGAGACACCACAAGAGTGGCAAACATGTCAAGGATGAACCCACTACCCTCACTGAGTTACAAGCATGCCCTCTTGCCATGTCATCCTTCCAACACTTATCATGTTTTGAATTTTGTCAAAGGGTTACAAATGTCAGAGTTCATCATGAGTTGGCCCATTTATTTGTGCTTCATCTACATGGAGGTCAGTCTACCTTGGCCGAGGTCACTTTCACCTTGACACCCGAAACTATATCAATGGAAACAAGTATTCCAAATTTTGGGGAGCAGTGGCATAAGAAGAAGAAGGTGGAAAGGAAACACTATGAGCCTTACATCAAAACCAGATTCTTGAATGAGCTCACAAGAGTATTTCCCTTCAGATACTTGAAGAATGAGTATGCTCTGCTCATGAGATTGATCATGAAATACTTCAGCTGTGAGGGGAGGTTCTCTAGACTGTATGCCTATCATATCCACTTGCTCATGCACTTTACCAGGGTGAGGATGATGAACCTCCCGTTTTTCATATACAGGAATATAGAGAGGATGAACACCTTCATGCTGCATAAGACTCCTCAGCAGCAGCTTAACAGTGTGTATCACTTCGCTCTTATCCGGATCTTGGTAGATCATTAGTTGGGATTGCAGGGCATTGCTTGGGATGACTTCATCTCCTATGACTTCTTCAGCACACCACAAGTACTATCAGAGCCCAAGGAGGAGTTGGGTGGTCCTTCTTATCAGCATGAGCACCATGAGACCACGATCATGCCATTTTTGGTGACATATTAGAAAGGTAGTAGGAACTTATTTGCAGCAACAAAGCGAGTGTTACCTCCACCCGAGGAGGAAGGGGCCTCGCTTTCGGCATCGACTACACAGGTATTGGACAAGGGCAAGGAGTCCGTGCATGATGAAGGGCCATCAGGTGCACAGGAGACCAATGTCATCCTCTTTCCGGATGAAGAGACAGAGGCAGAAAATGCCAAACATAGGATGACCATTCAGGAGCAGGACATGGAGATCAAAGACTTGATACTAAATTTCCAGAGGGCTAGATGGGTCATCAAGTATCTGGAGCAGAGAAACAAACAGATTGAGGACCAACAAACGATCATGGAGCTGCAAAGCATCCGTGAAAATCGACAAGCTGCCCAACAGAGAGGGATCGACCTCACTACCTTGGAGCAAGAGATCAACAATGACCGTGAGTCTTGGTTGGATCGGGTCAATCTACACTTGGAGAAAATGCTGGAGTAGGCAAACAGGGACAAAGCCATACTGAGGAGGATGGCTTGTCATTACAGGGCATGGAACATGAGCGCAAAGGCCCGAATAAGGAGCTTGAAGGCTAAATTGAGCAAAGCAACAATGGAAGCAAAAGAGGCAAAAGAGCAAGATCGGCTTCGAATCTTGGCTGAAGCTTCCTTGGAACAACATAGCACTTCATAGAGGACCTCCAGCCCAAGTTTCAAGGAATTTGGGAAAATTTTGGTCACATGACAAATTTTTGGCACAAAAACAGGTTTTTTCTCTATACGCGCTGCGCCACCGGCGCGACGCATAAGATTGGGAGCTCCAAATGAGAAATGGTTTGCATTTTTGGATTCGGCATGCAAAATCAAAATTACTAGCACTGGGAGCAAGAAATTTGGAGAAGATCTTGGCCACCAAAAGGGAAAAATACACTCAAAAATGGCCTCACTGCCCCTATTTTGAGACACAGGAAGCAGTCTTGTGCGAATGAAGATTTGGAGGGGTAAATGAGCTCCAAATTCAAAAATTCCACTTGGGTTGGAAAGTAGACAGGACAAGCTTTCCAATGAGCACACTTGGGAACAGTTTGGACTCCGGAAAGTGCCTCAAAACTGGCCTCAAAGTGGCGCGATGCATATAGGAAAAGGGTGCGGCGCATATAGGAAAGGGCCAAAATGCCTCCATTTCGCGAAATTTCACTTCCCAACTTTTTGTAAGTGGGACCACTCATATGCACTTTAGTTTTTCAGCACCTAAGGTGGTTTTATAAGTATTTTCACTCCATATGGTTAGTTATCCAATTGGCAAAGGAAGGCAAAGGGCCACCCAAGCCATTTGTCATGTTTGTGGCGCTGCACCTATAGCTGTTGTTTGGCTCTCCACCTTCATTTTGTAATGATTCGAGTAACTCCCCAACCCTTGGGCATTCTATCTCTTCATGGAACATTCTATATATTGTATGCAAACCATTTGCAAAAGGGTTGGTTGGCTTGTAACTTCTGGGAGACTGTGGGAAAGAAACTCTGTTTCTGCATTGTATTTTATTTACAGAGGATATTAAAAAGGAAGTGGCGCTCTATTTCATGAGATTCATGTGGTTGTGAGTGTAGCAAATGTGTCTCTTATGTTTCATACGTATCTTTTATGTTTCATAGCTCATTTCATATTCATTTCCATTGAAATTTTCTAGTTAGCTAAGGTTAGAATTCAATTTTATTGCTCTGCCTGTGGGAAAATTTCATGTTCAGTGTTCATTCTTTTGTTGAAAAGGATTCATGTTGTCCATGCCCTTTTCACCCTCTTAATCAATCTCTCCATTCTGCACTATCTTAAAATAAATTGCTAGGCTTTCTGCCTACCTTGCCTCACGAAATAATCCGTGCCTTTGTATTAAGTTCTATGTTCATTGAGGTCTAGTGGTCCCATAACATCCCAGAAAACACAGTCATTCATAAAAAACACTCCTTGTATTCATATTCACTTACTAGCCTAAGACAAATAGTTCGCTGTAAGTCATCTTAGGCTTTTTCATTCACTTATTCACTGAGTGTGACTTGGAGAGAGCCCTCTCCTGTTCTGGTAGGGCTAGCTACCAGACTGAGCGTGGTTTGTGGTTACCCTGAATTTTGCCTTCCTTTAGCCTAAGGAGGATTTAGGTGCTAAGACAACGTGATCACTTGAGATAGGGTGAGTGATAAGAGGGTTATCACACAATAGAATTGAGTTGTTGCGGGTCTATTGTATTAGAACTAGAGCATGGCACAATGGAACAAGTCGAACATGTGTATGGAATAGCGCAAGAGTGTTGAATTGAAAGGTGAACATGTTAAACCTAAGATTCATCGTGGGTTGCAATTCGACTTGGTTCGAACAGTGTAGCCAGATTTACGGTGCCAAGATGATGCCTTTCAAGATGATTCCCATTATCTCGCTCCTCATGACTTAGATGGACACGTGCATGCTTAACCGTCCTACAATCAAACGCACTCCAATACAAGAGCATAGGTAAGTGGTTTATGAGCGTTAAGGGCTTGGTGCACTCCATGATCAATGGATATAAAAACAATTTGTATTGTGGCATTGAATGCCATTGATTATAAAAGGCTGGTATTATGTTCATGTTATGCTTTCAATATTTTCTGAAGAATGTTTGTGCAAGAAGATGTGATTATTATTTTTTTTAGCTAGAAGAGTTTAGGGTTCAAAAGTTACTCTTAGCCTTCTCTAGGTGCTTTGAGATTTGCACATATTTCAATCAATGTGGCCTCTTTGTTTAGGTCCTATTAAGATACCAAACATTGTCAATGTTGCCGAACTTAAATGGTGGAGATTATTAATTTGTTGACTTGAAGTGGTCGAGTTTTTAAGTGGTGGAGATTTTGAGTGCACTATGATTTACAAATTTGTGTTAGGCTTTTGTGTTCCTTAGTCATTTTTGTTCAGGATTTTTATGTTATTCTCTACTTCACCCTTGAGGTATTTAAATGTCTTTAATTGGTAAAGTATTAGACTTCCTAAAAAAATTGTTACAGTCTACTATTGATGACACAATTAAAATTGGGAAAGCCTCTCTTTCATAGATTCATATTTGTCTGCAAAATACAGAAGACAAAATTGAATTTTTGCAGCTTGAACCACATCTACAACAAGATGAATTACATAAGCATAGTCATCTTCTGAACCTTTTTTTGTTTAGAACATTGAATCAGAATCCCATAAGAAGCAAGTTGATTAAGATCTAGTACTCAATGAAGTAGCATAATTGCACTCAAAAGAAAAAATTTAGCCGACACTTCCCAAGAAAATCATTAGACCTTTGGAAGAGCTTGTCCACAAAAAGCACAGAACAGGTTTTGGATATGATAAGCATGTGTCCTTTCACATTCCAGACTATTCCAAGCCTATCAATTTCATAGTGTTGCATTTCTTCATGGCGGTTCCCCTTCGCCTGTTCCAGATTCTTCTCCACATTCGCAGCCAAAAATTATTAAATGCCAACATTATGACCGAGTTGGCCATATGAAAGATTACTATTTCGATCTTCATCCATGTGACCACTATCATGAAACCACTCATTCTTCAAACAAATGTTTCAAAAAACAAGCCTCTTGCAAGAACAAAGATTCATCTTGGATGGATCGCTTCTTAGCAATGGGCTTCAACGACCAAGAAGATATTTCAATCATATGTTAGAACCTGTTCTAGAGTATTGAACAATCTTGCAGTTGAGTTTTCTCCATCATCTTACCTTGTATCTAACAAGGGGGGGAAGTGATGGTCATCTACAAGCTCCAAAGCCACATCAAGCGAGCCTGCCACAACCTGCCATACAAGATTCAGAGTTGTAGGCAGAGACAAAGATGCCCCTCAGCATGCCAATGGTTGATAATCAGCTTTAAACCATCTATGCGAGGTTGAGACATATATTTAAAGAATTGGGGACACTTCCTCTAGCAGAAGACTTCAACTTCTTGCTAGTTTTGGAAGAGTTCCAGGAATTGCATTAAGCATTCTAGAGTTGGTGGTCATCCTTAAAATATCATAGGTTGAGACCTCCCTTTTCAGGTTGAGGTTCTCCCTTTTTATGTGAGGTGAGACCTTCATTTCAAGGTTGAAGGTTTCGCCCTTCAAAACATGAGCACTTCCTCTAGCAGAAGACCTCAACTTCATGTCAGATTTGGAAGAGTTCTGGGAACTACACTAAGAATTCCACTGTTGGTGGTCATCCTTAAACCACCCACCTTATACCAACATTTCAGAGAGCATATTCAACCCAGTGCTGCCATGCATTTTTGCACATTTCGTATTATGGTTCTCTTCTTGGACTCATACATACCCCTTCGGATTAAGGGGGGAATGCTGGACACCTAATCCTCTATGGGTTGGTGTGGAATGTGAACACCCACCAGAGTCCAAGAGACCACTTGGAATATGAATCCAATGGTCGCACCATCTACTATAAATTTATATCATGTCAATAATGTATGCAATCAAATGCTTATCTTTCTATTTCATTGTTTACATTCCATGTGAGTGTTTAATAGTTTCTCAAAAAATAACCAAAAAATTAAGGATCCCGCTCATATATCATATTATTTTAACCATACAAAAGCTTATCACATAATCATTTAAATGTCAATAAATGAAACAATATAATTTGAAGTTATATGATCTTATCATTTTTAACTAAATTTTGAATAAACAAGATAGAAAATGAACCTTTACTGAATTTTATATATATATATATAATTATATTATATTATTATATTTTTTTAAAATGATAATATATTAAAAAATAAAATTACTTATTATTATTTTTATTTTAATTTAATTTTAAAAATATATCATAAAATATAGTATGAAATTATATGATATATATTATTTTTTAATTAAATATAAAAAAAAAATTAGAAAACAAAAATGATTTAAAAATTACACAAACAAAAAGTGAAGATTTAAAAAACGTGACAATCACACTAAAAGAGCAAGAGTAAATAAAATGTGAACATTTAGAAAACGTGACAATCACACTAAAAGAGCAAGAGTAATTAGTAGATTATGGTTTGAAAATGTGTGGTTTCTCAAACTTGCATCATCATTGGTGATAAAATTTCATACTTTCAGATTGAACATTATATTAAAAATGTGGGAATGGATAATATCAAATTTGTATATATAAGTGTGTAAACAACTCCATATGTGAGTGAGTATTGTAAAACCATAAAAAAAATTAAGAAATTTTCTTTTCAAAGTGAAATTAAATTTAAACCAAAAGTTTTGATATTCAATTTTTTTTAAATGAAAGTAAATTTAAACAAAAAGTTGTTGATAATAAAGTTAAGTAAAATTTAATGAATTGAAAATTTAGGTTTTTTTTGTTCTTCTTTTTTTAATGTAAAAAATTCTTTACACTTTTATTTCCCTTTTAAATTTCATTGTATTTTTCTATTTCTATTTCTATGTTTAAATACGAATGGATTTATATTGCCTATGGGGCTTTGGATTGATGGTGAATGGGTACACTGTGAAGACACTCCTTGTGATAAGTGATTCAAATCCCTCGTGAGTGCTTATCTACCAAAAAAAGATTTATATTAATAGAATTAATGCGAAAAACCACCTACTCTCTTATTTCACTTTCAAATTTCCATGTGTTTTCTATTCTCAAAGAATAAAGAATAATGGGTTTACATTAAAATGCATAGCTCATAATAGCTTTTCAATGTCACTTTCTGTATATAATAATTGATGTGATTTTCCAAGGAAGAGAATGTGGTAATGCTCGCATGTTGTTTTAAGTGGATAGAGGTTGAGTTGTCAAATAGTGTAGATTAGAATATAAAATATTAGATATGATATGCATGAATAAACATAAATAATTTATTTTATGAAAAAAATTGTGTATAAAATTTGGTATATTTTATATTATTTTAAATATAATATATCTTTTTTTAAACCACTAAAAATTTCTATCATAGCTTTCAACTAATAATTTATATAAAAGAGGATTTTGTGTAAAGATTAGTTTAAATATTTTATAAACAAAAAATAAGTTGTTTATTAATTTATTTACACATTATTAATTTAATTTTTTTATATTAAAATAAAACAAAAATCACTATATTATTATTATTATATATATATATATATTATATATATATATATATATATATAATTTAAAGTCTTATATTTTTAATAAATTTATTTATCATATTTAAAATAAATATAAAGAAACAGTTTTTTTTTGTAAATCAGCATTGTTATATTATACGAAAATACATAGTTTACAAAAAACTGCCAGAGCAGTAAAAGACCTTCTTCAGCTTAACATTGCCCCTATCTATAACCATTTGACCCTAGAGCATACCACGCAGGGCAGCAGAGGAATTGGGATCCAGCAAAATAACCCTTTATCCGTTTGACAACAGACAGGTTACAGGGATGAAATAGAGTAGCCTGTTCAAAAACCACCCGAAAAGCCTTAGACATGCACAACAAGAAAAAAGATCATCAGAAAGCATAGAATCAGTAGGTGTCCATAACGATGTAGTTCTTGGAATTGTCCTGTGCAATTGACGCCTTGGCCTGGCCTGCCTCAGAAGGCGAAGGAAGAGAACTTGGGTTTTTTAACCCTTCCGAAGTTTCCCCTGTAGCACAACCCTCCTGATTGATGGTGTGCTGCAGCAGACTGATCAGAACCGTGAATTTTTTCGAGATTGTGTCGAGCTGCTGTTCCATGCTGCTAATTTTGAAGTCCAACCCTTCCAGAATGGTCGTGTGCTCCTCGTTAGTCAGCGCTAGTGTCTGCTGGGCCTGCCGCACCTGGTTGGCATAGTCCCCTTGCATGCTGATGGCTTTGGCAAGCATCGTTTTCATTCTCCACATTTTAGTTTGGGTCCTCACGAATTGCGTCGCCCACGTTGTGACCATTCCGGGGTCTTGCACCCAGTCTACTTCCTTACCCATCTCCTGCTGGTCCATGCTTTTTTCTTCTTCGTTCACTATGGCTTCAAGCTCTTCAATCCTCCGCTTCTCCTTCTGGGAGGTGCAGGTCTCATAAGCAGCTTTAGCCCTTTTCAATTCTCTGTTAGCCGCAACATTCCTACTTCCTCCACTTGCCATCCTGCTTCCTGCACTTAATTGAACACTTTGCACTTTGAAGATACAGGAACCGCTCTTTCGCTTGCCGATAGCAGAACTGGTGATCGTTCTGGAGCCTGCGTTGTTGTTTAAATAGATGGAGTTGCTAAACGAGCCGTAAACCATTCGCTTGTTGCCCTGATGCTGTCTTGTCCGGTTGTCATAATTACTAGTTAATGGGTTGGAATTCCATTGATGATCCCTCAGATTTTCTTCGCGATCACCCTTCCTGATAATCTTCATATTTATCCAGGTCTCCCATAGCCCGAAATTGCATTGGCGGTGCTCTCCTGTCATGATCATAGTAACACTGTGTTTTTCCTTCGCCTGCTTGAGCATTGATTGCTCCTGTCCTGTTTGTCCTTCATTCTCCTGCAGTCCTTTACTGCCCTTCTTAGCATTCACTATTATCATTATCATTCCGTTATGCTTGTGACATACCTCGCTCGCCCGCACCTATCTCTCACTCATTAAATCCTACCTCGAGAGAAGGGTGCAATCCTTTTTTAAATTCGGGCAGCTGATATCCTGCCAACAGCTGTCCCAAATCATGGTGGGATTCTCTATGCCGACGTTTGCCAAGTGGTCTACTACGGTGTTGGCCTTGCGGCGTACCACCTGAAAGACTAATCCTTTCGGCCACCCCAAGTGTTCTTCTATGCTCTCTGTGACCTTTGCTAATCTCCAATGCTGCGTAACCTTACTCGCCTTCACCCTAGCATACATTCTCTTGGCTACTGTGATAGCAAGCTGAGAGTCCCCCTCTATTACAGCGGCATCCGCTCGGAGGCTTCGCAAAATTCTAAGACCCTGCTCCATTGCTATAAATTCCATTTCGTTGTTCGTTCCTTCTCCTAATGCTCTGCTGTAGATGTGTATAATTTCACCATCACTGTTCCTGATGACTCCTCCAATGCCAGCGAGATCGGGGTTGCCTCTCGAGGTTCCATTGAAGTTCAGCTTGAGGAAGTCGGGCGGAGGTCGCTTCCAGATGCTTGGGGTGGTTCTGAGTTCCTGTTGATGCCTTACCGCCACACTTTCAGCCTCTCTGTCCAAATCAAAGGTTTTCAAAATTCGTAAGTCATCACCCGTAGCTTTATCGTTCTGATTTGTTTTGCATTTTACCATAACCAGTTGTTTTATGTTTTGCTTGATAGTCTCAAAAGAATGGGTGATATTTCTAGGTTCGTCACGAAATACCCTTCTATTTCTTTCTTTCCATAGAGTCCAGGTGATGAACCCTGGTATTATTTTCCAGATTGTGTTTACTCTTTGATTGCCCGAGAAATTTCCTCTCCATTTCTCGATGGTCTCCTGGATAGAGTCTCTGTTTCTGTCTATTTGCTTCATGACATTTTCAGCCCAATTCCACAAAGTGTCAGCTAAGTCGCAAGTGTTGAAGAGATCGTTCATTGTCTCCTCTTCCTTGTTGCAGAGTGGACATTTTGAAGGGTCGTTGAAACCTTTTTTCCGGAGATTTTCCCACGTTAGCGTCTTCCTTTGCATTAGCAGCCAAAGGAAGGTTCTAATTTTTGGCCAGCTTTGGGAATCCCAAACCTTACTACTCCAAGCTACCTTTTCCACTTGCTCTGCCTCTTCGATGCATATTCGAGCCTCTTTGAGTGTGAAATTACCCCCTCCTTGATTTCCCCATCTTAGCTTATCGTTGTCCTCTGCTTTCCTGATTTTCCTTTTATCTAATATGATGTTCAGGTTGCTGGCATTCATATTCCCTTTCCCTATGTTCTCTATTTCGCTTTTTGCTCATCTTCTCCATACTGTGTCTCTGTTATCCTGCAACCAGTAGTGGTGAACCGTTAGCCTCCCCTGTTCTTGCAATTTTCTTTGTAATTCTGCAAATTCTGGTCTTTCCAATTTGGGATGTTGTTGCCACGCATCCTCCCAAAAGAAGGCTGTTTCGCCATTGCGAATTTCCCAGAAGCTATTCTCCTGAATAATATCCCTATTCTTCCTTTCTAGATTCCAAATTGGGGAGCCCTCTGGACTCTCTTGCATTCTAATTAATTCCTGGCTACTTCGTGAAGGGGCATATTTTGCCTTCCAGTGTCGAGCCCACGGTAAATTGGGTTCCTTCATCCATTTCCACCATAGTTTGGCTCCACAAGCTTTGTTTATGGTGAAGGGGTCTAGAAGGTTTAACCCACCTAAGATCTTAGGTTTGCATAATTTATTCCAAGCAACTAGAGACCACTTCCTTTTCTCTGCATTTCTTATCCAAAGGAACGTTCTCTGAATCGCTCTAATTTGTTGAAGGACTCCTTGGGGTGCCGGGATGATGGAAAGCATATATTGCGGGATAGCTTGTAGAACCGCTTTGGTAAGCACTAGCCTTCCAGCAAAATTCAGGGCCTTGTGAGTCCAGTGCTGTCATCTTTTCTTTAGGTTGTCTAGGAGTTTTTCCCAATGAGATTTTTGCCACAATTTATCTGAAAGAGGAGCTCCTAGGTACCTTGAAGGCAGATTGCCTCTTCGGAAGCCTAGAATGCGCGAGAGGTTCCTCTGAACCACTACATTTGTATTAAAAAAGAATATGGTTGATTTGGAAAGGTTTATGTCCATACATGAGGCCTCGCTGAACAGGTTTAGGATGTTCTTAAAACCTTGAGCTTCTTTTACAGTTGGTGATCCATGCAGCATAGTATCGTCAACAAACTGTTGATGCATAGTGGCTGGAATGGAGGGTAGTGGTTGCAATCCCTTGATCTTGCCTTCCTCCTTAGCCTTTCGAATGAGCCTGCTCAATCCTTCCATCAAAATCACAAAAAGGAAAGGGGACAGAGGGTCTCCTTGTCTAAGCCCTCAAAAGGGAGTAAATTGGTTGGCCGGGGCTCCATTGACCAGTATGGAAAATCTGGTCGATTTGATTAGGGCCAGAATCTATTTGATCCAATGACTTGCAAACCAAAAGGCTGTGAGGATAGCTGCCAAGTAATTCCAGCTTACTTTGTCATAAGCCTTCGACAGGTCAAGTTGCATCATCATGCCTGCCACTTTTCTAGATTGCAGAGTATGCACCATCTCCTGTGCCAACAAGATATTGTCCAAGATTTGTCTCCCTTCAACATAGCCAGGTTGTTCTTCGGAAATGAGGCCTGGAAGAATGGGCTTCAATCTGTTTGCTATGACCTTAGAGATGATTTTGTACAGGACGTTACATAGAGCAATGGGACGGAATTTAGCAAGGGTAGTGGCTTCCTCTTCTTTGGGGGTTAGAGCAAGGAAAGTGGAGTTCAGAGATTTTAGAATTGAGGCTGAACGCTGAGAGTCCTCCACCACCTCCCATACTTCCATTTTAACAATCTCCCAACAAGCTTTGTAAAAATTTATGGTGAAGCCATCAGGGCCCGACGCTTTGTCATTGGGCATGTCCTTTACTGCTTCCTCCACTTCTTCTAATGAGATTTCTCTGATTAACGCTTGGTTTTGTTCATTAGAAATAGATTTGGGAATTGATTTGATGAGGTTCCTAATGGCTTCAGTTCTGTCAATCTCTGGTTCCTGAGCGATGTTATTGAAATGCTCCATGAGCAAGGTAGAGATACCTTGATGATTCTCAATACGCTCCCCCTGTTCATTTTTGAGACTGAGGATCTTGTTAACCCCTCTACAGTCCAGTGCTGATCTGTGAAAAATTTGGTATTCTGTTCTCCTTCCTTGAGCCATTGAATCCTAGATTTTTGTCTCCACAACGTTTCTTCCTGATGACACTTGTCTTTCCATTGTTGCATTAAAATATTTTCTTGATCCGCTGTATCTGGAATACTGATCACCTGAATCCACTCGTTGTGTATCTTCTCTAGTTGCTCTTCTATCTTGATTTTCTCTTTAAATATGTTACCAAAGACTTTTATGTTCCATTCTTTGATTCTATTCTTCATGTGTTTTAATTTGCCCTGCAGTTTGTACATTTTAGTCTCTCTAATTTCCACTGGTTCTTGCCACCATTTTTCTACAAGCTGGATGAAGTCCGGGTGTTCCAGCCAAAATTTCTCAAACCTAAAGGGTTTGTTTCTAGGCGTGCCTTGTATCGTAGGCGTTAGTGAAATGGGCCAGTGATCTGAACCTCCACATGGAAGAATGTCAGAGTCTACGATCACACCCTCCAGTAACAGACTTTCAGAAACAAGAAATCTGTCAAGACGGGAAGCAATCTGTCTTTCCCCGCCCCTTCTGTTGTTCCAAGTGTAAGCCCCACTCTTGGGCTGAATATCGACCAGTCTTGCTAACATTATGAACGCTACAAAAGCTTCAGAATCCTTGTTTAGCTTTCTGATTCCTCCCTTTTTTTCCGAAAGCGAGGTTAACATATTAAAGTCCCCTCCTATGATAACCTTCGCTCTGGGATACCTCTGCTTCAGCTTCATTAGCGAATTTATTAACTTGAGTTTTTCTTCTAATTTTTGAGGCCCGTAGACATTGATGCATAAGTAGATGTCTGAGTTGCCTATTACTTCACATTCTAAGGCTAAAAAGTGTTTAGATGCTTCCGAGGAAAGGATTTTGAAGACATGAGGATTCCACCATGTTACTAAACCTCCCTCCCATCCCTAACTATCTATACTCATATATTCCAATCTTCTACCTAGCTTCCTGTTTACAATTTGAATAGTGTTATTTGTACATTTAGTTTCTTGCACAAAAATTAAGTCCGGCTTTTCCTTTTGGACTTTCCTTTTTAACAATCTTTGTTTTGTTTGGCCGTTGAGCCCTCTAACATTCCACGAGATGACTTTCATTTTAAAACACTAAGATTTAAGGACCAAAAAAGAAGGCATCAAGAGCTTTCATCTTACCAGAGTTTATGAGCATATATCCCATTTCTTGAAGTACTTCACTGTTTGTTCTGTGCCCTCTTTTCTTCTTCTGGGTTGAGCCAGAGGTTGTTTGAAGTACACTCTTCGTTCTAGCTCCTTTTCCTTTTACTACTCCCAGTTTTCTGTGAAGCATTTCCATTTCGGCCTTTTGCTTGGCTATGATAACTGCATTGTTTTTCTGGATTTCCTCCTCCGAGATGATTTCCACCCCTTTTTTTCTCCAATCTTCCACCATTTCTGGTAGATTGACTCCTTCCAGCCCTAGAATCTCCTGGAGTTCCATGTCCTCACTGCCTATATCACTTGTGACCATTTCAGAGTCCTCATCTGCTTCATCTGTGCCCTCCTAATTGTTTTTTGTGCTGTATGGATTTTCCTCTTCCGCCCCTTTGGTTGCTGCTTCAGTTGCTGCTTTATTTGATTCATAGTTCTTATTCTGCTTATTTTGGTTCTCTATATTCTTTTCAGTTTCCAGTACTTCAAAAGCGTTACTTGTGTTAGCTTGTGTTTCGCTTGCTTTGTTTGGTCACCTCCTGTTTGCTCTCTGTCTTGCTTTTGGATGAGTAAAGGTATCTTTAAGCTTTCCTTCCTGATTCTCTGTTTGTATATCTGTTTTCTTGTTTAAAGGGCATTCCCTTATTAAGTGTCCATCTTCATGGCACTTTCTGCATCGAAACGGAATTTGCTCATAGTCGATAGCTTGAAAGTAG
Source organism: Pinus taeda (assembly GCA_000404065.3). Lineage (NCBI taxonomy): Eukaryota > Viridiplantae > Streptophyta > Pinopsida > Pinales > Pinaceae > Pinus > Pinus taeda. Next base: position 138,695 of record APFE031749410.1, read on the forward strand.
TCCTCATCTCTGTATTCTAGCCATAGACCTTCATGCAAAGCTCCTGAAACGTCCATCTCCACACAGATCCGAGCGCATGAAGTGTATCTTCTCTGTAATCTATCCTTTGAAGCTTTGATGAACGCCCCTAACTTGTCATCTATTTGTTTGAGAGTGGTCAAACCCTAATAGTCTATCGGGAGCGCAAAGGGGCGGATCCAGACTGGGACCTTCTTGAAAGTTTCCTTCTCTGGTACAAAATTAGGTTTCCATGGTTTCATGTAGAGGCCCGCTGAAGCGAAGAAGTAGGGGCCTCCATCAAAGACTCTGTACAAATCTTCCAGATTGGAGAACACAACTGTGAAGAAACCTTTTTCTCCCAGGTGCAGAATGACATCTCCTTTGGGTTTCCAATGCTGTTTTATCCATTGACATAATGCTCGTTCCGTTGGCTACAGTCCCATAAATCTACAGATCACTGCATGATCAGTCATGTGGTCTCTGTAGGCTTGTATTTCGGGATCCGTTAGTACCACTCTTAAGACTTCTACTACTCTGGGTTTGCATGGACCCTGAGTGGGTTTATCAGTGAGATTCTCTTGCGTATTTTTCTCTACCTCATTTTCTTCCTCCGTAGCTGTATACTCCGGGTTTTCCTGCTCCTCTTCTTTGTTATTCTTCTGTGCGGTGTTTTCTTGTGCCTCCTTAGCCTTTCTATTACCGTTGACTCTGCGGGTATTCTCTTTCCCTTTCAGCTTATTGGCAGACTGCTCTGCCTTATCCCTATTTTCATTTCTGCTCTTGCTGGTCCCTTCTTCTGGCTTTGACCTATCAAGCCCTTCTATCTGCACCCCCTTCTGAGTCGGTTGTTTATTCATAATTATTTGTTTGTATGTGGGGGTCCCTATGGACCCCTCATTTACCATTTGACCGGTCAGGATCTGACCCCTCCTGAACAGTTCTGCAATCCCGACCCTGTTTCTGTCCAGCTTCAAGCCCTAGATCTGAAAACCCGTGACCTGTTCCTACCTGCTCTCAAAGCTCCCGCTGATCGACTACGAAATATTAATACTAAAGAAACAGTTAGTTAAGTCAATTTAATATTAATGTAGATTTAACTAAATTATTTATTTCGATATATTTATAGTAAAACTAAAGGTTAAGAAGATGTGTTTCATTTTAAAAGATTTAAAAATTTAAATCCAAAATGATAATATCTATAATTTTTTAAACATTAGTAGTTAAATAACTAATAAATTTCACAGATCGATTTAATACCTAGCTTAATAATAATCTTTAAAATTATAATAATATAATAATAATATTTAAAATATTTATATTATATTTATATTTTAAAAATTTAATTTAATTTTTTTCTACATTTTCATTTTTTCACTTGAGTTAAATTATAATATAAGTATATCAAATCATTTTGCATTTATATTCCAACATAGAAATAGATAAGCCAAAGTTTTTAATCACGACTACAAATTACATGCAACATAAAAACATTAAAATATTAGTTTTATTTACCTTTAACAATAGTAAAATTTGAATTGGCATTTAGCATAATATATTTAGTAAAATTTGAATTGGCATTTAGTATAGTATATTGTTTTATATTTCACAAAAATTCAAATACTTCTCACAAACATGGGTTGATAGGGAAATGCATATTTGAGATGTTTGATAGAGATCCCCTTATTATTCATGAGTTGTTTGACAAATATCTTGTCATTAATTTGTGCCCAAGTCATTCTTTAAATTTGGAAATGACAACAGCATCATTTGTTGCATTGATGGATTCTACTCAAAGAACTCTAGGAATTGTGGATGCAATAACAAAAATATAGGGCAAGAGTTTTAAGAAAGAATGTTGCAAATGTGTTGTTTTCCTACTTAGTTATACATGCCAATGTGATACTTGTTATTTAAAATTGAGAATAATAATTAGTTATACACAAGTGAGACTCACTTGGTGGCATGGTATTGGGCTAGTGGAGACATGTGATTCACACTATTCAAAATATTTAAATGCCCTCCTACTCACTAACCTACTATTGTTGTAAACACACACGTCCTCATGATGATACAAATTTCTCTCCTCCCCAAAGTTTGGTTTGTTGGCATTGTTTTCCTTCTGATTCTAGTTATAACTATCGATTCTAATTCAGATTACGGGTAGTCTCTTAACAAAAAGGTTTTGAAAAAAACTAACAACCAGAGGAGAAGAATATGATGTGTTATGTTATGGGATATGAGGACAAGGACAAATGTAAAATAAAATAATTAGTTGAGAGAAAAGTCAATAAGTGTTTTACTTTGATTGTATATTAATAAACAACAAAAAGGTGAGGTTAACTCTACTTTTAAAAACACCTTTAGTGTAATTATTGTTAAAATCAAAAATACTTTTTGGTAAACGTTATATTATTATAAATGTTTTGGATGAAAAATTAAAACTGAAATTATGACTGAGCCTGAAATCAAATCGATGCCTAATCTTCTTACTTTTTATAGTCAAATTACATGTACCATTTTGTTGGAAAAACTTGAAATGTCTATAAACATATCCCATGTGTTTGCGGTTTTGGTTCAGCTTGGGAAGAAAGAGCTCCACACAACACCACCATTTTTTTGTTTCACCAAAAAGATGTATCATGCAAAAGCATTACACCAGATTAGAAGCTTCCAATGCATGGAATCAGCCACTTACATTCTCCCAGCCTAACTCACTTCATAAATATTTCCCTAATCATGTGAAACAGATAAATCCCCATCATGTTCTTATGATAGAAGTCAATATGTGTCTTAATCGGATTAGATGTCGACAAACAATGAAAGGGTGAAGTTAACTCTACCCCTAATAATACCTTTGGTGTAAAAAATATTGTTTTTATTTATCTCTAGCAAACACGGGTTGCTGGGAAATGCATAATTGAGATGATTGATAGAAATTTCCTTATTAATTCATGAGATGATTGAGAAACATATTTTCATCAACTTTTTCCGAAATCATTTTTCAAATTTGGAATGACAAAAACATTGTTTGTTGCATTGATAGATTTTACTCGAAGAACTTTTGGAATCATGGATGCAACCAAAAAAATATAGGGTGGGAGTTTTAAAGAAATATATGCCACATGTCTTATTTTCCTACTTAATTATACATGCCAATGTGATACTCGTTATTTAAAATTGAGGGAATTAATTAGTTATACATCAGCGAGACTTGCATGCTGGCATGGTATTGGGCTAGTGGGGACATGTGAATCACACTATGAAAGATACTTAAATTTTCTCCTATTCACTAACCTATTAATCCTCTTATTAATCATCTTGAGGCAAATATACATGCCTTTGTGTTGATATAGATTTTTCTCCTCCCCAAAGTCTAGTTTGTTGGAATTATTTTCCTTATAATTCTAGTGATAACTATCAATTCTAGTTCAGATTGTGGGTAGTCACCTGACAAAAAGGTTGTAGAGGAAACTAACAATCAGAAGAGAAAAATCTGATTTTTATTATGTTATGGGATGATAGGACAAGGACAAACGAAAAGAAAATAATTAATCGATAGAGAAGTCAAGTCAATACATATTGAAAAACATAAAAAGGTAAGGATAAATCTCCCCTTAAAAATAATTTGGTATAATTATTGTTAAAAATACAAATAACGTTTTGGTAAAAATGGTATTATTTATAAAAAAAATTGGATAAAATAAAAATTATGACTAAGCATGGAATCAAATCGATCCTTGAGCTATTTACTTTTTATAGACGACGAACTGGTACCATATACTTGGAAAAACTTGGAATGTTTATAAACATCTCCCATGTGTTTGTGGGTTTGGTTCGATGTGGCCAAAAAGGGATCCACACAATACCACCATGCCTCTCTACCATGAAAATATGCATTGAGAGAGATCACTACATTGGATTAGAAGCTTCTAATGCATGGAACCAGTTGCTTATGTTCTCCCAACTTCACTCACTTCATAAATATTTGCCTAATCATGTCAAATGGATAAATCCATGTTTTTACGTGAAAAGTTAACATGTGTCTTAATTGGATTGAATATTGATAGGTGATGAAAGGGAGACGTTAAATCTCCCCTTAAAAAAACCTTCAGTGTAAAAATATTATTTTTATTACCTTTAATAGTAGTAAATTTTGAATTTCCATTTAGCATAATTTGTTTTTTTATATTTCATAGAAATTTAGATACCTCTCACAAACACGAGTTGCTGGGAAATGCATATTTAAGATATTTGATAGAGATCCCCTTATTAATTCATTACATTATTGGAAAATATCCAGTCATTAATTCTAGCCTAGTTCATTCTTCAAATTTGGGAATGACAACAACATGGGAATGACAATAACATCATTTGTTGCATTGATGGATTTTTTTGGAAAAATTATAGCTCTAGGAATCAATGGATGCAACAGAAAAAACATAGGGAAAGAGTTTTAAAGAAAGAGAGGCTATTAATATGTTATTTTCCTACTGAATTATACATGCCAATGTGTTACTTTTTATTTAAAATTTAAGGAAGTAATTAGTTATACATAAGACTCGCTTGTTGGCATAGTACTAGGCTAATGAGGACATGTAAACCACACTATGCAAAATACGTAAATGTCCTTCTACTCACTAACCTACTAATGATGCAAATATACAAGCCCTCATGTTGATATAAATTGTGCTCCTCCCCAAAGTCTAGTTTGTTGGCATTGTTTTCCTTCTAATTCTAGTGATAAGTATCGATTCTAATTCAAATTATAGGCAGTTACCTGAAAAAATGTTGTCGAGGAAACTACCAATCAAAGCATAAAAATCTGATACGTGTTATGTTATTGGATGATAGGACAGGGACAAATGAAAAATAAAATAATTAAATGAGAGAAAAGTCAATAAGCATCTTGCTTTGATTGGATACTAACAAACAACAAAAAAGCAAGGTTAACTCACCCTTTAAAAACACCTTTGGTGTAATTTCTTTTTTTTTGTAAGCTACAGTACTTCCTTCTTTTTTCTATTTATAAAAGTAAGTTGTTCCATATACAAAATTTTGGTGGCCTCAACTTGTCCCTATGGGAAATCAAGTCTGTTAGCCACCTTAGTCTGTTATAAGCCATCTAGTAGCAAAATTTTACAAGTCTTTCAACCCAAGTTAAATAAACTTCACAACTAGATACACAGTTTAAGGTTTGAACTGACATACAAAGACAAGAAAAGTAAAGGCTATCTGCTAAAAGGTCCAGTAAAACCTGGAAGGTAAAATGCTATTCCTTGCTATCATCATGTTTGGAATTCACAATAGCCAGTCCTGCAGCAGAGTCACTCGGTGTCTGAGACAACTCCATCATTCATTGTTGGATCCTATCTAGCTTGATATCCTACATAAACATCATCATTTGTAGATTCTTCATATCCTTTTTGAGTTTGGGCATGCCTTGGGCAATTTCTGCCATCTCCCTCGCCACATGTTCCAGGGCTCTGGCCAACAAATGTTTCATGACCTAGTATATGTGTAAGGTTTGTTTGAATAGAGACATCCTGCCCTTGGTATGCCCTAGGTTGGGGACAAGGTCCCCCCATTTGTCCATTTCTAGCTCTGAGTCTTCCTCCATGATACTGTCCTCCATCTCCTGGATCAACTTACGAATGTCAGCATCCGTTCCTTCTTTGTATGCTCTGGTTGCCTCATTAACCGCCATCTCTATGTGTTTCCTACCCTTTCGGGGCCTCGCATTCTCCGAAGTGGTGGGTTCTTTTTTAACTACCTGGCTCTGGTGGCCACGACCCCCTCAGCCCCTGTCTCTGCCTAGGTGAGCTATCTCTTTGTTTACAGACTCCTGCTTACAATTATCAACATAAAACATTAGATTTGGAAAATCTTCATACATCCAGTCCTTCAACATTTTCTGCTTTCTAAGAATTCCCACCTAATTCAATCCCCCCTGTCTCTCTAGAGAGTCATGGATCTCACCCACCCTGGTTTAAGTGGAGTGGTCATGCAATCTAATGTCGAATCCTTCTGAGAATTTTCCTCCTTAGTTTCCCAGAATCGACCCTTTATCCTGAAATTGCACTTCCTAATCATGCTTATGCCCCGACTTCTCGTATGTTGCTGATCTCGGCCATCTCTCTACCTCTCATCCTTGTCCTCAAGCCTACCCTGTCACAACCCCTTCCCAGTGTACCCAAGCTTTCCCCCCTCATTCAAAATAGTATACTTCTAAAAAGGAGTTACAGGAGGTAAACGTGAAGAGACATACTCGGAAATATGCTCAACCCCTGAGATCCCCAACGTTTGCGCTGCACTACTCCCGTCTTCCCGTCTCCGCATTCTGTGCTCTCCCCCTACTCTTGCCATCCTCATGTATCCCTTACCACCTACCCTACATCCCATCCGTCAGTCACTGTCGTTCTTGCCAACCTCTCTCCTCATAATCGTGCCACGGTCATGTAGGATGCCACCATGCCCTGTTGTTCAAGCATGAGGACTGTGATTGGCCATCCTTGCTATCCTTTCTTCTTGTTTTTCTTAATTCCCATACCCTCCCACTTCATCACCCCGATCGGGGGACTCCTCTGCCTACTATATTGAGTTCGTAGCATCATGGTTATCTTGGTTGATGATTTCCTTGAGGGGATCCAATCTGGGGTCCTCAAGTTGTAATGGCCAGATACTATCTAGATTTCCTCCTTGCTCATTGCTTCCCCAGTTAGCTAGGAAATCAGTTGCTCTGTTACCTTCCCTTCTTACATGGTTTACGATCATATGTTCAAACCTCTTTATTAGATCTCCTATATCTTGAACCAGGCTAGCCGTTCTCCAGCTTTTCACAATCTTATCCCAAGTTTTTCCATTATTAAGTCTCTCTTCATCATATCTATAACTAGTTGGGAGCCCCCTTCCACCTCCAAGTGGTTATAACCAAGTCTTATCGTTGTTCTTAAACCTTGACGAAATGTCGTAAGCTCTGCTTCATTGTTGCTCATGACACCACCATGGGCTGAGTATACCCATCTTGTTCTACCTTGATCATACCGGAAGATGCCTCCAAGCCCCGCCAACCCTAGGTTGCCTTTGGAGGCCCCATTGAGATTTAGTTTTATGAAACCTGCAGTAGGGCGTGAGAAATGGAGAGGGCTTGTTCTGTTAGATCCAAAAGGTTTCCACATCTGGGGTGCTACCATTCTTTGATCTAGGTTTAGATTGGCCAGGACCCGTTCTTCACTAGGCATTGTCTTCCAATCCTCTTTACTGCATGTTTCTGCTAGAATGGTTTCTCTAATATGACCCAGGGTTCTTCTCCAAACCTGTGCTTGAGTCAGCTCTTTGTTTTGAAAGATTCTGTGGTTTCTTTCTTTCCATAACATCCACAAATTCAAACCAACAGCTAGACTCCAGGCTCTTTTCACCACTGGGCTATTTATTTATTGTTTTCTTGATGTTTTGGCAATCTTTTTTTGTCCTTCCAAAGACCCACCGAATGTCTCCCATTGTTGCTGAGGAAAACGACAAGAGTTCATAAGGTGTTCAGTCGTTTCCTGGTCCTATTTATAGAGACCGCAGTGGGGTGGACCCTGAATTCCACGTTTTTGTAGTTGGTCCCAAGTCAGAATTTGGCCCTTGCACATTAGCTAGAGGAAGTGAGTAACTTTTGGCCACCAATTTCCTTGCCAAATTTGTTTCCATAGGGGTTTAAGGTCATGTTGTTCCTAGTCCATGGTAATTTTATAGGTTTCTTTGACTGTGAATGTTCCTTTCGTTGAATGTTCCCATCTCAGTATATCTGGACCTATTCTAATGGCTATTTTCCTTGTCTTCATTTCTTTTATATACAGATCTCTTTGTTCCCCATCTATTGTTCGATCCCATTCTTCTGGGTTTTTCCATATTCTCTAGTACTCCTCTGTGTGTTCTTCTTTCCACAATTCTCTGACATAATTTAAACTCGCCTCTTTAGCCTTTTGGAAGGTGTTTCCTAGACCCTGTATACCAGTCAGTTTCTCCCTCTGCTGCCATGCTTATTCCCAGAATTTAGCTGATCTTCCATCCCTAATTTCCTAAAAGGCATGCTTGGATATCATGTTTCTATTCTGATTGGCCAGGTTCCAGATTGTAGAGCCCCTTTCAATTTTCCTATGTCTTAAGATTTCTTTTGTATTTACTAGCATGTTGTATTTATTCATGCAAATTCTTTTCCATAGGTCTCCTCCACCCGCCATCCATCTCCACCAGAGCTTTTCCCCCAGTATTTGGTTGATAGTTTAGGGATCTCTTAATCCTAATCCCCCTTCATCTTTACCCTTGGTCAGACCTTGCTAGAATATCAGTGCCCATTTCTTCTGTTGCTTCGGTCCTCCCCAGAGGAATTTTTTGATAATCTCCACCATTTTGGTACATGCTCATTTAGGGGTTTCCGTTTCTGAGAGTTGGTAAATCGGAATGGCTTGTAAGAACCCCTTGACCAAGACTATTCTTCCTGCTAGATTAAGGGTTCTAAAGGACCAATTTACTAGTCTGCCAATAATTTTCTCAATGGTTTGTTGCCAATTCACCATCTTTAGAGGATTCGGAGCTAGCAAGGTGCCAAGATATTTGGTGGGGAGGTCGCCAGATCTAAATCCCAAGATTCTTGTCAAATAAGTCTTAACATTTCCGGTTGTGTTAAAAAAGTATGTGCAATATTTCTCCTTGTTGATTTGAGTACCCGATGCTTCCATGAAGAGATCCAGGATACCTTTCATTCTTTTTACTTCTTGGAGAGATACTGCATAGAACAGCATGATGTCATCAACAAATTGGTGGTGTGTGATTGGTAGATCATTCCCCCAAATCCAGAGCCCTTTGATTTTCCTTTGCTGCAATTCTTTTTTAATATATCTCCACAACCCTTCCTCCGCTATGATGAAAAGGAAGGGAGATATAGGATCCCCCTGCCTTAATCATCTAGAGGCATTGAAGGTGGTGGTTGGTGTACTGTTTAAGAGAATGGAAAAATTCACGGTGGAGATCATATCCAAGACCCAAGCATCCATCTGTTACAGAAACCAAAGGAAGCTAGCAGTGATTTAAGGTATACCCAATTTAGACGATCATAAGCCTTAGAGAAGTCCAATTTGATCATCATCCCTACTTCTTTTTTGGATTTTAGAGAGTGCACTACTTCTTGTGACGCTATCAAACCATCAAGAATTTGACGACCTTACACAAATCCTATTTGTTCAGGGGAAATAATATTGGAAAGGATGGGCTTAAGTCTTTAGTCCATAAGGGTTGCAATAATTTTATAGATCACAATACAAAGGGCAGTAGGTCTAAAACCCTGGGGACCTTCAGACTTAGCAGTTTTAGGAATAAGAGACAGAAGAGTAGAGTTAAAGCCAGGACATACCTTATGGTTTCTTTGAGATTCTTCAACCACGTCCAAAATGTCTTGCCCCAAGAATTTCCAACTCACTTGATACAATTCCACTGTGAAACCATTTGGTCTTGGAGCTTTGTTTTTCTTCATCCCTTTCACGATCTCTTCAACTTCCTCCATGGTAGCTTCCCTCATAAGAGCTAGGTTTGGATCTCTAGTAATCATGCTTGGAATCTCATTGCATATTCTCCCAATAGCTTCTTGTCGATCCTCTTGGGGTTCCGTGAGGAGGTTTTTAAAGTGGCTGACCAATGTATGTTTCATATCTTCATGCTAAGTTTGGTGAGTTCCTTCTGCGTTCTTCATAGAAAAGATTCTGTTTCTTTGTCTCTGCTGAATCATAGCCTAATGGAAGAACTTTGTATTCCTCTCTCCCTCTTTTAACCAATTCACTCTTGATTTTTGTTTCCATAGAATCTCTTCCTATTTCCTTCTTTCTTCAATTTGACTTATCAGAACCCCTTCCTCTCTAGCTAGATCCTCGCTTCTACCTACTATTATGATTTCTTGTTGGATTCTCCTTATTCTCTGAGCTAATTGCTGCTGATCCTTAAAGATATTCCCGAATTCCTCTTTGTTCCATTTTTTTTATTTTCTCTTTTATTTCCTTTAATTTAAGTTGGAAGGTCTACATTCCGCTCCTTCCCCTCTGCTGACTTTTGTCTCCACCATTCCTCTACTTTCGTCATGAACTTCTAGTCTCTGAGCTAGAAGGCCTTAAACCTGAAAGGGCACTTATTGGGGCTAGCTTTGAGGTCAATTTAGAGTTTGATCGACCAGTGATCAGAACCCATTCCCAGGAGGATCGTGGCTTCAATGAAAATATCTCGGTTTGTTACCTGTTCTGATATAAGGAATCTATCTAACTGCGAGGTGATTTGGTGGGTGTTGCCTCTTTTGTTGTTCCACGTGTGTGTCCCATTTATCGTTGGGATATCCACCAGTCTTTGTTCATTGATCATATCCCCAAAAGCTTCCATGTCCAAATCTAACCTTCTAAGACCTCCTGTTTTTTCACTTAGTGATGTGATCATGTTGAAATATCCTCCTACAATCCATGGATTTACTGGGAAGAGACTCCGTGTTTTTTCCAAGTTCTGAAGGAAAATCCTGCATTCTCCGGGTATAGGCGGTCCATACACTCCTGTGAGGAGGACCCGGTCCTGAGATCCAATGTTCCTAAATTTTCTGGATATAATTGTAGGTAAACTTACCCAGTCTTCAAATTGAACCTCCTAAGGGTTCCAAAGTATTGCCAAGCCCCCAACACTTCCTATGGCATCCTGGCCTATTATCTTGTAATGTGGTTTAAATTTGTCCATAATTTCTTTCAGTTTTTAATCACTGATCTTCATTTCCTATACTATCATTATATTAGGTTTATCTCTCCTAAGCCTCTCCTTCAGGTATCTTTGTTTCCCCTTACTATTCAGTCCTCTAATATTCCAAGTTGTAATTATCATTTCAACAATTTGAGGGGTTGTTGGAATACCTCTGACAGAGGTACGACTCTTCCCAAATTCACCAACATTTCACCTACCATTTGAATGGATTCGCTCATGGATCTTCTTCCCCATTTTCTTCCCCCTTTCCTTGTATTATCTATTTCTGTGTTTTGTCCCCCTTGCGATCCTAGGTGTCCTGGTTGACTAACTATGATTGCCCCTCGGTTCTCTTTGTAACATTGGAACATGTCTTTGTATAATTGCTTCTGATCTTCTGGGATGAACCTCTCATCCAGATGCCTTCATTCTTGTAGTAGTCTCTTCATGACCTGTTCTTCTTCACTGCCTTTGTCTTTCTGGGGGTCTATCTCCATTTAGATTTGCTCTTGTTGGGATTCTATCCTTTCCCCTTCCTTTTCCAACCCTATCTTGGCTAGTGCCTTACTTTTCCCTTTGTCTATCTATATAGGTTCTGTTTATTCTTCACCACTATCTTCATCATCTTCTTCCATTTCCTCTTCTTGTAGAGTTGCGAACTTATTTTGGTTTACCTGATCTGATTCCTTGGAAGGTGGTTTAATGTTTGTTGATCTTGTTTTAGGTTTTTTCTGGCGATGCACTTCTGTAAAACTGTCATCTCCATCCTTGCCTGATTCTTCCTCCTTCCTCGATTCTTCCTCCTTCCTAGTGTTCGGTGATGCCCCAGCTGCATTCAGGGGGTAGGATCTGAAGAGGTGTCTGTATTCATGACATCTTCTACAGGCAAAATGGAATGTGCTCGTAATCCACTAGTTGTTGCCATACCTCATCATGATATTCCACCTCAATACAATTAGGAAGCGGTTCTATGATATTCATGTAAACACAGATCCTTGCATAGGATGTATATCTGCCTTTCTTGGTGGTGTCTGATACTTTGACAAAGGTCCCAATTGAGTTCCCAATACCTTCCAGGATTTCTAGATCCCAAAACTCAATTGGAAGCCTGAATAGCCAGACCCATATTGGTGCCGCTAACATTCTCTCCTTATCTGGGTTGTAGCATTCTTCCCAGTGCCTCATAAAGAGACCTGCGTTGTTGAAGAAATAAGGTCCATTATCGAAAAACCTCTCCTTATCTTCCAGGTTAGAGAAAATGACTGAGAAGAAGCCCTTAGTGCCTAATTTTAGGTCAATATTTCCTTTAGGTCTCTGTTGTATCCATTTTTCCAGTTCTTTCTTTGACGACCACGACCCTACAAACTTGCAAATCAGAGCATGGTCTTTCATATATCCTCTATATTCTTCTAGTTTGTTATTTGGGACTACAAACCTGGTTTTTTTCATTGCCTGAGGTAGACATTTGATTCCCAACCCAACTTGCCATCGAGCCCCCATGACCGGCACATCCTTACTTCATTTCCCTGCCAATCTAGTCATTCCATTCTTACTTGCCTCACCTGCCATTACATTTTTGTAGGAGGGGATCACTCCCTCCCCCCCATCCGGTTCTGTCCTTTCTTTGTCATCCCAGTCTGAGGCCTGTCCGCTTGCCCCAACAGCCTGTGACTCTTCCTTGTCCTGATCTGGCGCAGGTGGCTACAGACTTTCCCTGCGCTCTGCCCAAGTCTCAGGTCTACTAGAGGCAAACCCTATGTTAAACCCTAAACCTAGCTACTGAACATCATCGCTTCCCTCTCCTCGCACTCTCCTGCTTTCTCCCACCTCACCTTTGGTGTAATTATTGTTAAAAACAAAAATTATTTTTTAGGTAAAAATGGTATTACTTGTAAATTTTTTGGATTCAAAAACAAAACTAAAATTATGGCTGAGCCTAAAATCAAATTGATGCTTGAGCTATTTATTTTTTATTTTTTATAGTCAAGAGACTCATACCATATAGTTTGTATATTACTTGAAATGTCTATAAACATCTCACATGTGTTTGTGGTTTTGGTTTGGTGTGGGTGGAAAGGGATCCACACAACACCACCATGCCTTGTTGTTGTGAAAATGTGTATTGAGAGAAAACACTACAATGGATTAGATGCTTCTAATGCATAGAACCAGTCACATATGTTCTCCCAACATCACTCGATTCATAAATATTTCCCCAATCATGTGAATCAGATGAATCCCCATTGTGTTTTTATGATAGAAGTCAATATATGTCTTAGTGGGATTGGATGTCGACATACGATGAAAGGGCGATGTTAACCCTCCCTTCAATAATGCCTTTGGTGTAAAAAAATTATTTTTATTTACCTCTAGCAATAATAAAATTTGCATTGGCATTTGATATAGTATATTTCTTTTATATTTTGTAGGAAATTTAGATACTTCTCACAAACACGGGTTGCTGGGAGACGCATATCTGAGACGTTTGATAGAGATCACATCATTAATTCATGAGATAATTGACAAAGACCCTGTCATTAATTCTTAACCAGATCATTCTTGAAATTTTGGAATAACAACAATATCATTTGTTGCATTGATGGATTCCACTTGAATAATTCTAGAAATCATGGATGCAACAATAAAAACATAGAATATGAGTTCTAAAGAAAGATATGCCAATTTTTTTCTATTTTCCTACTTAATTATACATGCCAATATGGTATATATTATTTAAAATTGAGGGACATAACTCATTATATGAAAGTGAGACTCACATATTGGCATGGAATTTAGAAAGTGAGTTAAAACAATCACAATAGTCTCTCGTTAGGGAGACCTAACCATATCTAAAAATGAAATCTTCATATAGAGGAGAGAGGTAGGTATATATTAAAAGATAAAAAATTAACTAGACTAAAATTGAAACACTGACCTAAGTTTCTTTGCATGATAACATCTGTAACAAAAGAGGCCTAAAACATAGATATTACACAACTAGGACGGGGGATCCGAATCTGAGACTGAGACCTGGATGGGATCCTTTTGGGCCCTTGGATGTTCTCCCTGTCACATTTGTTCTATTATATCCATTCTTCAATATATGTCCCTTAAATATCAATGCAAGTGCTCAAGGGAATGGAGAATATCCACTCAGTGCTCATGTCAGTCCAAGAGAGTATACGCACGCAAAAATTTCATCTTCCAGTAGAGATCAAAAGGTTGAATATATTGATTGAACCATCCCCTCATGTGTCTTGTGTCTGGAATATAGCCTCTCCATTCTATAATAACTCCATATATGAAAAGGAATCCTTTTAGAAGAAGCTTCCCATCATCTTGGGTGAGTTCTTCTTTAATATTACTTGGTCACAATAGTGTGAAGAAATTCTTCCAGCTGATGGTGCATGCATTTATTTCCCTTATGGGCTTGCTCTTGGTAATAGGTGGCCCCCCTTCTAACTCATGCTCTTTGATGAGGCATGGGAGAGAGAACAACATGACAAGAATATTTGAGTAGAGGTCAGGATAGACTAAGGAGTTCAGGAATATAGGAGGAGAACAACATAGGAAAAGTGACAAATAAAATATAGCCAGAATATATTGAAACACTATGAATTTGAGAGAGGGGAGAAGAAATCGTAACAATGTTAGGGAGAAATGAAGCTCGTGGCCACTAGAAATAGAGAGGCACTAGGGAAGAAATATGAGGCCACCAATAACAGGGGAAGGAAAGCCTTGCATAAGCATCCAAGGATGAGGGACCAAGAGAGGAAAAAGAGAGACCTCAATCATAGACATAGTGCTAACCACCCTATAGGTCAAAAAATAAAGATAATTAAAGACAATTCTGAGAGGAAACACAAAATTACCAATTCCTAGTCAATGCTGCAAAATAGGGAGGAAACAACTTCAAAAAATTGTTGATATCCCAGCTGGTGAGGTGAGTTCTTGACAACTAATACCACGTCATTGATTCTCTAGATTCCTAGCCACATCGACTTCATCCCATGATTTGCATTCATCTCCATTGCAGTATTTTGTAGGCATCCCGCCATACCAATGATATTGATAAATATTTGCAGATTTAGCACCATGGATCGAGTCTTAATGCCCATTTCCATCACACAAGTGACAAGCTCAATTAGTGCGCATATTGCATGCCACTCCCATCTGACTTCAATCTATTCATGGTTTGGTAGACCATATTGATCACTCACCTACCATAACTTAACCTTTAACATTCATGGGGGCGTACTACCACATCCCCTATTTCATTTGTTAAGTGGTATGGCAACAACCCAATCCCCTTACCTCGATTGTCACCCTATATAGAGGTTATTTTCAATAATGTTAAGATAAACAATATAATATTTTCTCAATACTAATCGTAAAATAGTTATAATTGTTTAAATTTACTAAATAATGTTGGAAATAATACTGAGAGGGGGGGTGAATCATTATTATCAAATCAGTAAAACTTTTTCATTTCCATGCTTAGATACATATACACTACTTCAGTTAAGGATATACGCGTATATACGCGACTGTGTTAAAAGCAACTAGCGTACATCTAGTAACCTTTATGATTTAGTTATTTCATCTTCAGTGAATGCATCAGAACAATATTAACCATATGAACAGTAAACAGAACAAATCATCACACATAAAGTGCACACATGAACACCATGATATAAGGTGGAAACCCAATGTGGGTGAAAACCACCTGTTGCAAGTTGTCTCAATCTTCTTTAATAAAAAATTGTTTTTACAATAGTTCTGTACTGGTGCAGACTTATACCAGTACACAGGCTTCTACCTGCAGAAGGCTACAACCTTCTCTTTTTCTCCAGACTCTCCTGGAAGGGAGCTACACCCCCCATAGTTCTTGTACTAGCTAAGATACTAGTACATAGGCGTCGGCCTACAATCTTCTTTCCTCCAGGTACCACGTTTCATTAATTTTCATACTGGATACACCTGAAGCACAACACATAATCTGAAGGCCACGTTTCATCCAATTTTCATACTGGACCCATCAATATCATTGAAGCACACAATCAATCAACACTTGCATTATCAATCTCTGAATCACCCAATACTGAATCACTGCAAAGCAGTCACCAGAACATAAAGCAGAACACTGAACTCTGCAACAATATTCAGAACCAACTATATCATCAAAAATCATGCATTAAATTGTATACGCTACTTGGAAGAGCTGAACCAGCGTGTATACGCAACTTCACCAAGGGGAACTAGCGTATATGACATTAATTACACATTCATAACTTCGCTGTACTTCCTAACTTCAGACATATCCATATTATTACATATACAAGACTGATATGTGTGTTAGCACCCAGATCTAGCCCATCTGATCATATAAATATGAGTCATTATGATCCTGATCCAATATTAGTTCTCATCCAATAATGCTGAAGCTAAACACAATCAATCAAGGAGGATATGCAGAATACTGACACCTTTAAACTGTCATCAAAACTTATCAACAACCAGAACCACCTGTAACTTCAAACATCATAGCTCAAATGGTATACGCTACTACAATGAACCAAACCCGTGTACATACGCGCTTTCACCAAATCCAACTCGCGTATATATCTGTAAATATTCAATCATGACTTGCAGTGATTTCAAACTTAAGTTATACCCAGTTCATAACATTACGTGTGTCAGTATACAGATCTATAATAAGCATAATCAACCATAGAGAGATAGTTCATTTCAAACCATTTGATCTCAATTTATCCTTAGATCTTGTTCTTCATCAACTTGTGAGATCCCTCCTTAGCTTAGATCAAGCAACCCATAACCTGCATACTGGATCTCATCCTTCATCAGAAATTCAAGACTTTTTCCATGCCCTTTCCTAATGATCTTCTTCTCCTTTTATAGTCTTAGGCCTTGCTCAATACCATGGTCCAAAACCATAATAAACCAATACCATGAACCCGAAACTAGGGATCAACACATCTGACGAGACCACATGGTCCAAAACCATAGGTTCAAATCCCAAGGACTAACTACCATGGTCCAAAAGCAAGTTCTCAACATACACGCGCCTTTGTTACGTCTAACCCGTGTGTATACGCGGCTCGATCATGATGAACCTGCATATATATATTTTTCTCTTCATTCTATTATCACTCAGGTTGTTCCCTTTGACTCCCAAGGGAATGACTGCAGGTCCTAGCCTACCAACAGTCAAAGAGGGCTCTCTTCAGGATTTAACTTTGTTTAAGGGGTGATTTTAGGCTAGATATGATGCACATGGGTTTTGATTTGGTTTAGTGGGATGGTTGATCTTAATCACACTGAGTTGACATGCAAAGTGTAAGAAGTTCAAACCATTGGGCATGGAGTCATGACTGTGAACTGAAGGGTGTTTTTTATTTGGTAGAAGAAGGGAATATGGAGCAGGATAGATACACATGGCACAATGATTTTATGCTGGAACAAGAGTTAAATGGAGGTTAGGGAATGATAGGCAATTAAGGATCTCTCATCCAGCCAAAGAGGGAAAGTGGATGAATAATATCTAGGAGCAATGAAGAATTCCCAGACAGTATTCATATGTGAAGGGAATAGCTTAAACATGCGCAATTAAGAATGCATATTCATCACTAATTCAGAGGAAAACATGGAAAGTTACAAGAATTGAGCACAGAGGGCATGAAAACCAATTTTGGTCTATTCTTTTTTCTTGAAACTTAGATTATGATATATATTTGGTATAGCTATGTATAAACTAATAAATGGAGGGAGGAAAAACTTATTGAACCATGAGCAAGCACGAGAATTCCATACCAATTTCTTCAGCCATTAAAAGCACAACCATCCAGTTCAGATGCAATCATTCCAACAATCTTTGATTACAGAAGTTCTTAATATTTACAGTGCAGCTCTTAAAATGAGAGATCAACCAAACAACCCACCAACCCTTGTTACATTGTTCAGGGCTGTATTTATAGGCAAAATATCTACAACAAAGATCTGCTAGAAGACCTTTGTTAGGAAATAAATGCAGCTAACCTAACTTGTCTTATAAGTAATGAAAATATCTATCTAATGCTGCACTGGGGGCAGCTGTTTCAAAAAATGAGGCTATCTGTCTTTTGTTGTTATGCGCTGGCCATTCATCATAACTGTGCATTGGTCTATGTTCCACTACTCTTGAGTGGTTTTACTATGCATTAACTGTGGTCTGAGAGCCTTAAATGGCTTCACCGCTTTCTTATGGTCGATCTGATACTCTTTGCTGCTTCACTGATACTCTTTGATTGAATCTGGGCTTCTTCTTTTCTCTGATGTGGTAAAAATTGTTAAATCGGCCCTTTTCTGGCCTTTTGAGGCAAAAATAATCGCTGAGAATAAAGATTCCCCATTTTGGCCTTTTTCCCGTAGCGATGCGCGATTAGTGCTAAGCGCTAATCACTAATCGCGCATCGAAAATTGCCTCAAAATTTGATTCCGGGCCTCCAAAGCGTCGATTTCGCACTTGCGCGCTTTCCTTTCGGTGGATGACGTCAGCGGTACGACGGGTGACGTTAGCGGTACGACGGGTGACATCAGCAGTGGGACCCAGTACGGATGATGATGTGGCAGGGTGACGCAGCAGGGTGATGCAGCAAGGTGACGCACAGTGGCAGGTGAGGTGGTGGCATCGTCATGCGATGAAGTGGCAACAGGGGAGGGCGGTAAGCGGTTTGCGTCAGACCACTTTTGGTATGGGAGCGGTATGTGCCAGGGGTGGCCCGATGTAATGAAAAGCCGACAACTGTCCCGGTGTACGACGGTGAAACCGTCGACCATCGGGCACTATTGTGCCATCATGAAAGGGTGCCCAATATGCATGAGGGCCGTCGGACCTGGGAGAGATGATCTGATGGTGGACGGGAGGGCAAGATGAGCGGGTCTTAAATAAAAAGCGCGCGCGATAAATGTTGATTATTCGCGGCGGTGGGTGGGTTTTAGACTTTAGGTTTCACGGGTTAAATGCGTGCTCGAGGTCATGGTTATTCATTGATCAAATATCAATGAAATCCATATGTTATGCATGCGCGGGGTGTGGTATGGTTATTTATTTAACCAGAGGTTTAAACCAACCCCAAGGGAAATGAACGTGGAAGGGCTAATACCAAGGCCCCAAATAGACCTAATATTTCCTAGACTTTTATTTATTCGGCTATAGTTGCCCTGGGGTGGGATTTTTAATATTTTTTGGGGTTTTTATATAGTTTTCACATAGTAGGGGATAGGGGAATGACTTGGGGAGCTAAAAATAGTAAAGTTAGGAGTTAGTATGACTTGGTGGAGTGGAAATGTAAGGGAAATGATGGATTGTGTAAAGATTATTTTTACACAAGAAATGTGGCTTCTT
The DNA here is from genome assembly GCA_000404065.3 of Pinus taeda. NCBI lineage: Eukaryota > Viridiplantae > Streptophyta > Pinopsida > Pinales > Pinaceae > Pinus > Pinus taeda. The sequence goes on from APFE031749410.1 coordinate 157,845, forward strand.
TTCATTGAGGAAAGTCAAAACTTGACTTGATGTTTCACACAAATGAACCGAAAGCAGGACTTGTTGGGCAGATCCCAAGGTCCTTGAGGGGATGTTAGTAAATGATTTCTGAGGGGATGAAGGGGGAGTTAGTCATGTTTCCACTGTTGTACCATCAAGTCACTGCCCGATGCCAATGTCATAAATGATATGAGTCCTTCTTGACAAGACCACAAGTGATTACCAATCTGCTCCTGCAACCTCAAACTACCTACCCAACCTAATATACCTAACATTTTTTCTTCTTTTGGTTTGGGTGCACTTGAACTTGCAAACCCAACTTTACAACTTTTCTTTTCTACTGTCCTCTTATCTATATCTATACTTATTTCGTCCAGGGGCTCAGATTAAGCTATTGAGCACCCTTGCTTCTCTACCTATCTAAGAATCTGCCCAGATTAAGATGTTTGGACAGACACTGATTCTCTATATTCTATGATAGGAAATTGAAACCTAGGGAGACCAAGATTAAGCTGTTTGGACCTCCCTTTAACTGAAAATTATTCAAAAATGGAATCACTCCTCAAAATTGGAATACAGCAAAGGCACATAGGCTAGAAAACTATCATGGACACTTCTTTGGCCTGAGTATTAAATATGGAACTGTCATGCGGAAAGAGTTTATCTTGCAGACAAAACTAACCTCCCTAGAAGCCTAAGACTTTCTAGTGACAAACAAGACAATTAAGAGAAATCCTTCTCTAAACATGCATTTATCATACGAGAAACCAAGTGTTTAAGATCCTACCTGTAGTCCAACGCTGTTGTAGTAGTCTAGCCGCGTCGATCCAGATGAGCTCCTCCTTCACTTCGAAACCCGCATTCACTAACAATCAAATGATTACATAGCACCTGAATATCTCATAAGATAAAAAATATTCAACATATAGACCAAGGAGTATATGAAACAATTCATTAACAACAAATCATTGAGAAGAATGGACTTATTTGTATTAATAGGAAACAAAAGGAACCATTACAACCTGAGCCTTGGTGTTGTGCAAGTTCCTCCCAGGGTCCAGCAAGAGTTTTCCTCTACTTTGACAAGCTCACCCACTTCCAAGTGAAACAAGAAAGGATGGTAATCTCTCCTCACAAGCTTACAATGGAAGTCCTAATTCCAGCAGCATCTACCCTTTGGAATGTTCAGCTTTCAACCTCCCCTCCCTTGGCCCAATGCCTGTATTTATAGTGTTCTAGAGGAAGTTATTTAGTTCCAACATCAATGGGTTACTCCCTCTTTTGGATGGGGTAGCTCCTCTCTTGATGGGATAAGTTCCTCTATCATAGGGATGCATGAACCATCTGGAGGCGCTCAATACACGTCAAACACTCTTCTAGAAAGCTCTAGAAGTGACCACAAATAACTTTTTTAAGATGAAACTCGCGCCTTTTGACCTTTACAGGAGTACGCACCCATCCCTTGACTTACAGAGCGTACAAGTATGCAGGTACAATGAGCTTGGGATGCGCACACGCAGGTAAGGTAGAGAGAACCTGTGTACCCAGAGATAAACATGATTTTTAATGACTTTCTCTCTTTCTTAAAGTTTGACATGGAGAGCAGAGGTATAAATCTTGACAAGGAGAATAATATGATTGTTGATGGAGCCATATTAATTGCATATAGTCATGGTGACAAATTTCAGTGTAACAAGGAGGGTTTTTCACTGGGGCCCGATACACTTTAACTTTTTAAACTTAGGATAATGGGGTTTTAGTGGATTTACAAGGGAAAAGGTAAAATGAAGAGGAAGGGATATTTTTACAAGGAAGAGGGAAGGGTTATTTGGAATCAAGAAGGGGAAAATATTTAGGAATGAAAAGTAATGAAGGGGTAATGAAGGGAAATTAATAAATTAGACATGTAAGGGGTTTAGTGAAATGAGAGGAAATTAGTGAATGAGGTTTAGTATTAGGGTAAATATCCAAAGTAATATACAACTTTTGTGAATGCACTCTTTCTTTGATAAGTAATCCTGCACATAAAATACGAGATTAAGCATGATGAAGGTGCATTTGAGCTAGCAACCTTATGCATTCCAAAACCTCTTTTACCTACCCTTTATTTACCCTAGCATTTTCTCTTCATTTATTGGGTAAATTTGAGCTTGCTGACCCTTTATTTCTTTTTCTTTGATAAAAAACTATCTAATTCTAATCTTATAACTTCCAATGGCTCAGATTAAACTGATGAGCTCATTATTATTATCTATTTAACTATTGATATACCAAGATTAAACAATTTGGCTAGATCTTTCTTCTCTATCTATCAACGTGAAATTTAAAAGATGAATGAATCAAGATTAAACTATTTTACCATCCTGGATTGTGGCATTTTTGACAAGCTGCACATAATCTTATTTTGTAAGGAAAAGTACATAGTAGTGGCATTTGAATTTGCATTACTTTCATAATCTATCTCTTATCTCTTTTTCGTGGGGTTCATATTTTTTTATTTTTTTTCGATCCTTTTCTTTTAGTCCT
>APFE031749419.1:0-15311 GCA_000404065.3 Pinus taeda
GAATTATTTAGAATGGTTTTGAGTTATTTTATGTTTAAATAAGATTATGAAATTTAATAACTACATTTATTGGGTGTGTTCACTTTGGAATATTATTTTTAGAATGAGTATTATTTGACTACAACTTTTTGAAAGGTTTTTAGGTTTATTTTCTAATATAATTTGTTTGAAATCCTAAAGGGATTCATTGAAATCACAAATTTGATGGGTGAACTTTTCACAATGGAAGTGCCCCTAAAATTTTTAAGGCTATTGAGTCCATATATGCAGTTAAAAGACTAGTTTAAACAACACAAATCAAGATTTGGCCACAAAGTTTTCATCCAAGTTCATAACTCCACTACTCACTACTCCTTTATAAAATTTTAATTTCATTATGAATAATAAAGATTTAATCTCTAAGGAATATTATATAATATTCTTAGTATTAGTAATGAATCAAAAGTTGAGATTTATGTCCAAATTTTTTTTTTTGTATACTTTAATTAAACTCATTAATTAAAAATTGTTAGTCTTATATAAACATAATTTATGGTATTTTTGACATATGTATTAAAAAATTATGTTATTAGTCCATGATTTTACACATTAAAAATCTCCATGTTTAATATTGTTAAATGTTAGAATATTTGTTTAAATATTAAAATTCCATTGATTATATATACATAATCATAAAAATTAACAATAAAAGTAATATTTTTTTCTTTTTAATAATATGAAAAATAATATATAAGAAAAATAATTTTGATATTTATACATAAATAAATAATTTTGATATTTATAGATGTTTACTGCACATTTAATTTCTATATAATGTTTATGGTTGTAAATATTGTTGTTGGGAAAATATATGAGCATTAAGCATGCAGCTTATAGTATTTGATTGTTCTACTTCTGTCCGAATGTAGAGAAGCAAACATGCCCTTCGCCATTCTTCAAGTCCTAAATATTTGATTGTAGCTACTTCTGTCCGAATGTGGAGAAGCAAGCATGCCAGTTGCCATTCTTCGAGTCCTAAATATTCCTATATTTACGCCGTAAGGCATTTCTCTCTGAAATGAACTCCCCATAATGCCTTTCTGTCCTAATTGTAGCCGTTAGATCTTTTGTTAGACGATTGAACAAAAGTGAGCCGTATGATTTAATAAAAAATGTTTTAAAACATTAAAAAACCTTAAAAAACGTTTCACTTTCCACTTGACATCTATCTACCTTCTGGGAGAGTTCGTGGAGTTTATCATTGTTTCCGTTTATGGTTTCCTGGAGTTTATGGCTATTTCAACCTTTGTCTCATGAATTGAACGCCGACGTGAAGCGAATCACTCTAACGGCGAGTTCAATTATTGCGAAGGTTTGGTCGGTTCGTAGCACTCCAAGTGGAACCCTAAGGGCTTCGTTTGCAATGATCGGTAGTAAGCTGTCTAGACAGAAATCTGTAGCGCAGAATGCTTTGCAGGGGTTAAGGTTTATTAGTAAAACGGCGGAAGATTCCATCGCAGATTTTCAAGCACTTTGGAAAGCCGTCGAAGCGTGTTTCAATCAGCTGGGTTCTGCGGATGCATTAGGCTTTCTCGTGCTGACTTTGGCCTTTGCATCGGTAAGGTTCTTGAGTCTTTGGATATTGATTCCAATTTTACACAGAATACCTCGGTTCGAATCTTCGCGTTTGTGAAATGTGCTGTTTGTTTGGCAGGTATGATGGATACAAATGAATTTGCACTGGAGCTCTTTGATGCTCTCGCTCGAAGACGAGGATGGCATGATGTGGAGTTCATTAACAAGGAGTAGCTTTGTGATTTTTGCCTGCAGATCTCCGCTCAAAGCTTTGATTCTTGCGTGCAAATTTTCTTTGATATGTAAGATATTTCTGTCCTTTTTAGCAGCATGGATGTAGATTCAGGAAGTAAAGATATTTCACTTCAGAGGCTAAAATTTGGAAGATTCGTGCTAGCCTTGCAAAATTTTCAACATTTTTTCAATTAAGGCTTTGACATTGTCACTGAGCTTGCAATTTTAAATGCTCTGGGCAAGAGTTCCTTTTACCATTTGTGGCTTGCATGTTGTGAGTTGTTTAAGCTTTTTTAGAGTCCTAAACTCGTACATGCGCAGGTGTGACAAAAATGCAGATGGGCGGATTTCTGAGGACGAAATAAAAGAGGTAGTGAGTTTCCTTAATTTGTAATTTTCTCTGAATTGCATTGAAGGTATATAATTTTATGGAAAGCTTCAAACAGAGAATCAATAAACAAAAAACACCATTAACCCCCAAAAAGTATGCAAGTAATTAAGGTTATTAAAATAAAAACGAGAGAATTAGATATGTCAATTGTTGTTGATATCAAGAAATCAAATCAAATTAAAAAAAAAGACCCGATCCTCCCTCACCTCATCCAATCAACTAGAAGATGAATGATTGTCTTGGCTGGTTTGGCTCAGCGAACGAAGGTCCCCGAAATAACTCGTTTCTAGTACTCTTGCAGTCCAAAGACTATCCCTTTCCTCAAGGATTTGATTGTGAGCTTTCTCAGATGGTGTGACCCAAGATCGCAGAATTTTGAAAGTATTTATCAGGATTTCTTGTCAGCCCTGCAGCACGAAGGCCTCCTTGCTTTTTTGGAGGGAGATGAAGATATCTATGAAAATGACAATGAAGCCTCCCTAGAGGAAGAGTGCGCTATGCTGCTAAATAAAGAAATAGATGAAGGTGAAGCATCCCTAGACTGAGATGTCTCGGCTGTCAATGAAGATAATGTTGTTCAAATTCAAAATAAAGGCATCAAACAGCCATCTAAGGATTTTGAAGCCCCTATTCATGTTGATAATGACGGTTTTACAGATGAAGCATTAGAAGAAGACTTACATGAACAATTGGAAGAATATGATAAGGAGTTGTTAGCTGTCCTCCAGAAAAGGGACCTACTGTGCCTTCCTCTCGAACATGACAGGGCTGTTTTTAAAGAGATTGCCACAGATCCATATTAAGAACAACCTTGCAGTCCCATTGGGGGTGATGGCACTGGTGTTCTTGATCAAGAATAGAACAATTGAAAGAATGATGGCATTGATGCTATGAAAGACAATCCTCTTGAAAGCAGTGAGGAGGTTGCTATAGATCTAGCAGAACAATACGAAAAAAAAACACTAATGAAGACATTGCACTAGATTTATTCATTACACAAAGTTGAGACAAGTCATATTTCCTGTGTTCTGTCTGGAATCTGTCCTCCAGATTTTGATGAATAGGTTGGCCATGACCATAAAGAAAAAAAAGATATTGAAGGCAGAGGGCCTGGGTTATTGTCATATGGCTGGCGTCTATGCTGGGGCTTTTCATGTGGAGATTCATACAGTACAGGAACAGAGGCATCTTCAAATTAGCGGGATACTGTCTATGTGTGGCCAGAGGAAGCGCTGAAACCCTCAAACTTAACATGGCACTCATACTGTTGCTCGTCTAAAGGAACATGATAACATGGCCTCGCTCCACGATATTAGGATCCATTGTGCCATTTGACGACAACATCAATTTCCACAATGTATTTTAATTCTTGTAAAGTTAACAGGAAATGGATTTCGAAGTTTTTTATTAACATTTTTTATTTTAATATTCATGCACACCATCGCCGAGGCCATTGTTATAGGCATTATGCTTCACGGCCTGGATCATATAAGCTGCGATTTCATTAGAATTTCAAATTGCGATGAGGAATCGTATAATCTTTATCTTACAACATATTTTGGTAGTGAAAAGACGAATTACAGAGATATCTTAGGAAGCACAGTAGGAATCACGGGGGTTTGTATTGTCGTACTCATGGCCATTGCCTTCATTCTCGCGACCTCCTGGTCTAGAAGAAGTTCAGTGAAACTTCCTCAGCAACTTGATAAATTGACCAGGTTCAACACTTTCTGATATTTGCATCATGCATTTGTCGTGATTTACCTGCTTCTGATTGTTCATTCCATCCGCCTTTTCTTAGTGCGAGCTTGGAGGGAGAAAACTGTAAGGACATTTCATCTTGTTTTCTGTTAATTCTAAACTACATCTCTAACTTCGAAGTAAAACGGTTCAAAATTTATTCGCTGATACATATGTTACACTGCTGAAGGGAAGAAATGTGTGGTTTGGTCAACAGATTGCAAAGGGAGAAATTAGGCCAGACATGGGGACATCATAAAAGGAAAAGGAATAATATAGGTTTAAATCCAATTTTGAGCTCAGGAAATATTTTTCTTTTTCTCTTTTATTTATTGTCGCAATACATGTTTCATAGTTTAAATGAGACATAGCAACCACAAAGAGGGAAAACTGCTTTTGGAAAGCTTCCAAGGAGACCCATAAGCTTTTTAGCAGTCCTTGGCATGCTTGAAAAGTAAGTTCATAATCCAAAGATGGCAGAGTATTTATGGTTGGAAATATAGTATCATCATTTGGGGCTTCCAAAACTATCTCAAAATTTTGAAAAATAGCCTGTGGTTAATGCAATTGAATTAATAGTTAATCAATATTCTTTTGTAAATTTGAACTGGATATGCTGTATTGTAATTAAGCATTTAATAACCTAAGGTGCAATGACATTTGTAAAATCCTTTTTACAACTATAGTCTATTATATCCTAAACTATCATGTATAACAATGACAAGCTATATGAGTATGAATCCAGATAATTTGAATGGCAATAACTAACACTTCAAATCCGTTGGATCCTATGCAATTGGTGGATAATGTTTACATTATCCTTTGCATCATTTTGCTCAGGTACTTTCTAATTTAAACTCATAACAATTCAGTCAGATCTAGGCCTTATATGACAACCAACCCCAAATTTCAAAGATCCAAATTGGGCAGTAATGAGTTATCACAGTTTTCTGGGACCTTCACAATTGGTGGATAACATGTAAATGAAACTTCTGTCACTTTAATCGGATCTGGACCTTGTACAATTTACACACCATAATGTTTGGGGAATGAGCACCATCATTGGAGAGCAATCACAACCTTTTGTAGATTCTGCCCAAATATTCTCCCAGTCCAATACTTACAATCATTTCAAGCATCCCATCCGCTTCGAGATCTTTTGGGCGAAAGATACATAAAAAAGGTAGTGTTTTACGTGAGTCAACTCAACAAAAAGCTTGAATAAGGGATGTGCAGGTATTCCACAAATATTGAACATTACAAATGTCATTACACCTCAAGTTATTAAATGCTTAAGAAGTATAATAGAGCATATCCAGTTCAAATTTACAAAAGAATAGCCATGGCACAACATACAATTTAATAATTATTAATTCAATTGCATAAACCACAAGGTAGTGTTCAAAATTTTTGAGATAGTTTTGGAAGTCCCCAAATGATTACAAAATACTAAGTGTAAAACTTAAACACAACTAACAACAAACTAAAACAGATTGCTTCTTATAAGCATTCCTTCAAAATCTAAAAGATCCCAGGCCCATTGACATGCCTTCAATGCTCCACAAAGGTGAAGTCTACACTACACAACAGTTTCAGAATGCACATTCACTCTTGCTCTGGCAATGGATATGCATGCAATATGCCAAAACAATGCATCTTACCACCATGTTGAAAACATGCATGCCTGTGGCCAAATTTAACCTAAACAACATGCATATCCTGACCAGTGGAAACTTGATCAATACACATAAAAACAACTTAAATGATAAAGCTAAAGTTGCTACATCCCACATTAAAGTTGCATTCTACTACAATTGTATGAAATGAAAATAAGGTCCTCACAAATCTGACAAATATATCACGAATAGATCAATTGCATACACTCTGGCATATATTGACACTAGAGAAAACTTGTTTTGTCAATTGGAAAAATTAATAATGTTTCCCCAAGATGCAGTCCTAACCATCAAGACTTACCAGTTTCAGCATTGAATTCCCTCTCACTAGAAATTTAATATTCTATGGATCTCAGTTTCCCATGTGAACAATTTTAACTTTGAGGGAATACTGAGCACACATGCAGTATGCTAAAATCTTTAGATCCATGTGCATTTGGCACAATTACAATCGGTTCAAATTGACATGTTTTCTTCAATGTTATTATAAACAAAATTTGATAGTATCCATCTTTAAATATCAATTTAAATTGATGTATAATTTGTGCTTCAGCAGATATTTATCAAATCATAAATTATATACAGATGTAAACTTGCTACACTAATTTGAAAATCTGGGAACTGTGATGTGAGTGTAAGTCCATGTCGATAGGAAAGATCCATTGAGCATAAAACACTTCAACCTAAAGTTAAAAACAATTGATTTATTTTTCTCAATATTTATGCCATATGATTGGAGGGATGCTAAGCATTCAAATTTTTGTTTTCAACATGTGTTTCTTATTAAACAAATTACTGTTGGTGAAATTATTGTGCATTCTTATTTTTGTATAATGTACCATTTTTCTCTATTTTAGGTTTTGTAGTTGATATCCACTATAGTGAACTTATTGTGCAAACATTGTGAGCATGTACCATTTTCTCTTTTTTAGGTTCTATATTTGATATCCACTATAATGAGCTTATTGTGCAAACATTGTGAGCATGTGTCAAACTAAGCATATACCAAAAAGTCACCAGTATAGGCTTCGAGTACAAGAGTGGAATGTATTTATTTCTCCAGTGCCCCGAGATCTCGCCTTTTGAATGGTAAGTTTTGAGCCTACATTAGAATTTATCAATTTATAAGATCTTTTAGTGTTTCTTCCATGATTTTTACATTTTTTTTTTCTAAAATTTCTACATGTAGGCATCCATTCTCGATCACCTCTGCTCCAAATGATGAACACATTAGCGTGCATATTAGAACAGTTGGAGACTGGACGCAGGAGATGAAAAGAGTTTTCTCACAGGTGATTACTAATAATCCAAATATGGCAGAGTATTTATGGTTGGAAATGCAATATCAAATTCCATATTGTAGAAACATGAATGAATACTTTGTGTTTTTTATAATATAGGGTGTATCAGCCGTGGAAACATTCTATGAATTGCTTTGGATGCATAGTCATATTGATTTGTGGAGTGGCACTTCTCCAAGTAACATATATTAGTCTCATCTACCATTCTATCATAGGACAAGACACTGTCAAACTTTATGTGGTGTTTAATGTAATAGAGATATTTGATAAACTTTGCCAGTCATTTGGAGGGGATGTGCTTCAAGTGTTATTCAATTCAGCAGAGGGAGTTGCAAGTAGCTCTAAAGAATCTATGGCATTTGAGACTGCATGTTTCATTATGGACCAAATGATAGTTGTTGTTGCATTCATCCTCTGTCATTTTAGCCCAAGAACTTTATCAGCTGCAATCATATCTCACAGCAATGCCTTGTTGGCACTACTCGTGTCAAATAATTTTGCGGAGATTAAGAGTAATGTTGTCAAACGTGTGAGTAAAGAGACTCTGCACAAGATGGCATATTATGATACTGTGGAGAGGTTCCATATCACGCCATACATCATATTTGTATTGGATCAAAACGTTTTGGAGGAAGAAAATACATGGGTTTGGAGTTTTGTAATGAACACATGCATGATTTGGTGCTGTGAAATTCTCGTGGATGTTATCAAGCTTGCATTTCTTGCAAAATTTAACAAGATAAAACCGTCTGCTTATTTCCTGTTTGTATTTTCTCTTAAACCATTAAATAATGATGAATTAATGTTTCCCTTTTCATGTTCAAACTATGTTAATACTTTTTAGTTCTTGTATAGGCATGGTTGCAGCTTTGACAAATGAGAGTGCTACAAGCAAGTCTATCTATTTTGCTTACTGCACATCATAGATGATCTATATAACACATTTGTTGGCCGAAGGGCCTGATAAATTGACAAGCCCACTTCTGGCTGATACATATGTTACACTGCTGAAGGGAAGAAATGTGTGGTATGGTCAACAGATTGCAAAGGGAGAAATTAGGCCAAACATGGGGGACAATATAAAAGGAAAAGGAATGATATAGGTTTAAATCCAATTTTGAGCTCAGGAAATATTTTTCTTTTTCTCTTTTATTTATTGCCGCTATACATGTTTCATAGTTGAAATGAGACATAGCAACCACAAAGTGGGAAAAATGCTTTTGGAAAGCTTCCAAGGAGACCCATAAGCTTTTTAGCAGTCCTTGGCATGCTTTAAAAGTAAGTTCATAATCCAAGGATGGCAGAGTATTTATGGTTGGAAATGTAGTATCGTCATTTGGGGCTTCCAAAACTATCTCAAAATTTTGAAAACTAGCCTGTGGTTAATGCAATTGAATTAATAGTTAATCAATATTCTTTTGTAAATTTGAATTGGATATGTTGTACTGTAATTAAGCATTTAATAACCTGAGGTGCAATGACATTTGTAAAATCCTTTTTACAACTATAGTCTATTATATCCTAAACTATCATGTATAATAATGACAAGTTATATGAGTATGAATCCAGATAATTTGAATGGAAATAACTAACACTTCAAATCCGTTGGATCTTGTGCAATTGGTGGATAATGTTTACATTATCCTTTGCATCATTTTGCTCAGTTACTTTCTAATTTAAACTCATAACAATTCAGTCAGATCTGGGCCTTGTATGACAACCCACCCCAAATTTCAGATATCCAAATTGGGCAGTAATGAGTTATAACAGTTTTCTGGGACCTTCACAATTGGTGGATAACATGTAAATGAAACTTCTGTGACTTTAATCGGATCTGGAACTTGTACAATTTACACACCATAATGTTTGGGGAAATGAGCACCATCATTGGAGAGCAATTGCAGCCTTTTCTAGATTCTGCCCAAATATTCTCCCAGTCCAATACTTACAATCATTTCAAGCATCCCAACCGCTTCAAGATCTTTTGGGCAAAAGATACATAAAAAAGATAGTGTTTTACGTGAGTCAACTCAACAAAAAGGTTGAATAAGGGATGTGCAGGTATTCCACAGATATTGAACATTACAAATGTCATTACACCTCACGTTATTAAATGCTTAAGAAGTATAATAGAGCATATCTAGTTCAAATTTACAAAAGAATAGCCATGGCACAACATACAATTTAATAATTATTAATTCAATTGCATAAACCACAATGTAGTGTTCAAAATTTTGAGATAGTTTTGGAAGTCCCCAAATGATTACGAAATACTAAGTGTAAAACTTTTAAACACCACTAACAACAAACTAAAACATATTCCTTTTTGTAAGCATTCATTCTAAATCTAAAAGATCCCAAGTCCATTGACATGCCTTCAATGCTCCACAAAGGTGAAGTCTACACTACACAACAGTTTCAGAATGCACATTAACTCTTGCTCTGGCATTGGATATGCATGCAATATACCAAAAGAATGCATCTTACCACCATGTTGAAAACATGCATGCCCGTGGCCAAATTTAACCCAAATAACATGCTTATCCTGACTAGTAGAAACTTGATCAATACACATAAAAACAACTTAAATGATAAAGCTAAAGTTGCTACATCCCACATTAAAGTTTCATTCTACTACCATTGTATGAAATGCAAATGAGGCCCTCACAAATCTGACAAATATATCACCAATAGATCAATTGCATACACTCTGGCATATATTGACACTAGAGAAAACTTGTTTTTTCAATTGGAAAAATTAATAATGTTTCCCCAAGATGCAGTCCTAACCATCAAGACTTACCAGTTTCAGCATTGAATTCCCTCTCACTAGAAATTTAATATTCTATGGATCTCAATTGCCCATGTGAACAATTTTAACTTTGAGGGCATACTGAGCACACATGCAGTATGCTAAAATATTTAGACCCATGTGCATTTGGCACAATTACAATCGGTTCAGAGTGACATGTTATCTTTAATGTTCTCATAAACAAAATTTGATAGTATCCGTCTTTAAATATCAATTGAAATTGATGTATAATTTGTGCTTCAGCAGATATTTATCAAATCATAAATTATATACAGATGTAAACTTGCTACACTAATTTGAAAATCTGGGAACTGTGATGTGAGTGTAAGTCCATGTCGATAGGAAAGATCCATTGACCAGAAAACACTTCAACCTAAAGTTAAAAACATTTGATTTATTTTTCTCAATATTTATGCCATATGCTTGGAGGGATGCTAAGCATTCAAATTTTTGTTGTCAACATGTGTTTCTTATTAAACAAATTATTGTTTGTGAAATTATTGTGCATTCTTATTTTTGTATAATGTACCATTTTTCTCTATTTTAGGTTCTGTAGTTGATATCCACTATAGTGAACTTATTGTGCAAACGTTGTGAGCATGTACCATTTTCCTCTATTTTAGGTTTTGTATTTGATATCCACTATAATGAACTTATTGTGCAAACATTGTGAGCATGTGTCAAACTAAGCATATACCAAAAAGTCACCAGTACAGGCTTCGAGTACAAGAGTGGAATGTATTTATTTCTGCAGTGCCCCGAGATCTCGCCTTTCGAATGGTTTTGAACCTACATTAGAATTTATCAATTGATAAGATCTTTTAGTGTTTCTTCCCTGATTTTTACATTTTTTTTATGAACTTTCTACATGTAGGCATCCATTCTCGATCACCTCTGCTCCAGATGATGAACACATTAGCGTGCATATTAGAACAGTTGGAGATTGGATGCAGGAGATGAAAAGAGTTTTCTCGCAGGTGATTACTAATAATCCAAAGATGGTAGAGTATTTATGGATGGAAATGCAGTATCAAATTCCATATTGCAGAAACATGAATGACTACTTTCTGTTTTTTATAATATAGGGTGTATCAGCTGTGGAAACATTCTATGAATTTCTTTGGATGCATAGTCATATTGATTTGTGGAGTGGCACTTCTCCAAGTAACAAATATTAGTCTCATCTACCATTTTATCATAGGGCAAGACACTGTCAAACTTTGTGGTGTTTAATGTAATAGAGATACTTGATAAACTTTGCAAGTCATTTGGAGGGGATGTGCTTCAAGTGTTATTCAATTCAGCAGAGGGAGTTGCAAGTAGCTCTAAAGAATTTATGGCATTTGAGACTGCATGTTTCATTATGGACCAAATGATAGTTGTTGTTGCATTCATCATCTGTCATTTTAGCCCAAGCAATTACTCTATCAGCTGCAGCCATATCTCACAGCAATGCCTTGTTGGCACTACTTATGTCAAATAATTTTGCGAAAATTAAGAGTAATGTTTTCAAACGTGTGAGTAAAGAGAGTCTGCACAAGATGGCATATTATGATACTATGGAGAGGTTCCATATCATGGCATACATCATATTTGTATTGGCTCAAAACATTTTGGAGGCAGAAAATACATGGGTTTGGAGTTTTGCAATGAACACATGCATGATTTGGTGCTGTGAAATTCTCATGGACGTTATCAAGCATGCATTTCTTGCAAAATTTAACAAGATAAAACTGTCTCCTTATTTCCTGTTTGTATTTTCTCTTAAACCATTAAATAATGATGAATTAATGTTTCCCTGTTCATGTTCAAACTATGTTAAGACTTTTTAGTTCCTGTATAGGCATGGTTACAGCTTTGACAAATGAGAGTGCTACAAGCAAGTCTATCTATTTTGCTTACTGCACATCATAGATGATCTATATAGCACATTTGTTGGGGGAAGAGCCTAAGAAATTGACAAGCCCACTTCTGGCTGATACATATGTTACAGTGCTGAAGGGAAGAAATGTGTGGTATGGTCAACAGATTGGAAAGGGAGAAATTAGGCCAGACATGGGGGACAACATAAAAGGAAAAGGAATGATATAGGTTTAAATCCAATTTTGAGCTCAGGAAATATTTTCCTTTTTCTCTTTTATTTATTGCCGCAATACATGTTTCATAGTTTAAATGAGACATAGCAACCACAAAGTGGGAAAACTGCTTTTGGAAAGCTTCCAAGGAGACCCATAAGCTTTTTAGCAGTCCTTGGCATGCTTTAAAAGTAAGTTCATAATCCAAAGATGGCAGAGTATTTATGGTTGGAAATGTAGTATCGTCATTTGGGGCTTCCAAAACTATCTCAAAAATTTTAAAACTAGCCTGTGGTTAATGCAATTGGATTAATAGTTAATGGCTATTCCTTTGTAAATTTGAACTGGATATGCTGTATTGTAATTAAGCAATTAATAACCTGAGGTGCAATGACATTTGTAAAATCCTTTTTACAACTATAGTATATTATATCCTAAACTATCATGTATAATAATGACAAGTTATATGAGTATGAATCCAGATAATTTGAATGGAAATAACTAACACTTCAAATCCGTTGGATCCTATGCAATTGGTGGATAATGGTTACATTATCCTTTGCATCATTTTGCTCGGTTACTTTCTAATTTAAACTCATAACAATTGAGTCAGATCTGGGCCTTGTATGACAACCCACCCCAAATTTCAGAGATCCAAATTGGGCAGTAATGAGTTATCACAGTTTTCTGGGACCTTCACAATTGGTGGATAACATGTAAATGAAACTTCTATCACTTTAATCGGATCTGGACCTTGTACAATTTACACACCATAATGTTTGGGGAAATGAGCACCATCATTAGAGAACAATCACAGCCTTTTTTAGATTCTGCCCAAATGTTCTCCCAGTCCAATACTTACAATCATTTCAAGCATCCCATCCACTTCAAGATCTTTTGGGCGAAAGATACATAAAAAAGGTAGTGTTTTACGTGAGTCAGCTCAACAAAAAGCTTGAATAAGGGATGTGTAGGTATTCCACAGATATTGAACATTACAAATGTCATTACACCTCAAGTTATTAAATGCTTAAGAAGTATAATACGGCATATCGAGTTCAAATTTACGAAAGAATAGCCATGGCACAACATACAATTTAATAATTATTAATTCAATTGCATAAACCACAATGTAGTGTTCAAAATTTTGAGATAGTTTTGGAAGTCCCCAAATGATTACGAAATACTAAGTGTAAAACTTTTAAACACCACTAACAAGAAACTAAAATAGATTGTTTCTTGTAAGCATTCATTCAAAATCTAAAAGATCCCACGCCCATTGACATGCCTTCAATGCTCCACAAAGGTGAATTCTACACTACACAACAGTTTCAGAATGCACATTAACTCTTGCTCTGGCATTGGATATGCATGCAATATGCCAAAAGAATGCATCTTACCACCATGTTGAAAAAATGCATGCCTGTGGCCAAATTTAACCTAAACAACATGCATATCCTGACCAGTGGAAACTTGATCAATACACATAAAAACAACTTAAATGATAAAGCTAAAGTTGCTACATCCCACATTAAAGTTGCATTCTACTACAATTGTATGAAATGCAAATGAGGCCCTCACAAATCTGACAAATATATCACCCATAGATCAATTGTATACATTGGCATATATTGACACTAGAGAAAACTTGTTTTGACAATTTGAAAAATTAATAATGTTTCCCCAAGATGCAGTCCTAACCATCAAGACTTACCAGTTTCAACATTGAATTCCCTCTCACTAGAAATTTAATATTCTATGGATCTCAGTTGCCCATGTGAACAATTAAAACTTTGAGGGCATACTGAGCACACATGCAGTATGCTAAAATCTTTAGACCCATGTGCATTTGGCACAATTACAATCGGTTCAAAGTGACATGTTATCTTCAATGTTCTTATAAACAAAATTTGATAGTATCCGTCTTTAAATATCGATTTAAATTGATGTATAATTTGTGCTTCAGCAGATATTTATCAAATCATAAATTATATACAGATGTAAACTTGCTACACTAATCTGAAAATCTGGGAACTGTGATGTGAGTGTAAGTCCATGTCGATAGGAAAGATCCATTGACCAGAAAACACTTCAACCTAAAGTTAAAAACAGTTGATTTATTTTACTCAATATTTATGCCATATGATTGGAGGGATGCTAAGCATTCAAATTTTTGTTGTCAATATGTGTTTCTTATTAAACAAATTACTGTTGGTGAAATTATTGTGCATTCTTATTTTTGTATAATGTACCATTTTTCTCTATTTTAGGTTCTGTAGTTGATATCCACTATAGTGAACTTATTGTGCAAACATTGTGAGCAAGTACCATTTTTCTCTATTTTAGGTTCTGTATTTGATATCCACTATAATGAACTTATTGTGCAAACATTGTGAGCATGTGTCAAACTAAGCATATACCAAAAAGTCACCAGTACAGGCTTCGAGTACAAGAGTGGAATGTATTTATTTCTCCAGTGCCCCGAGATCTCGCCTTTCGAATGGTTTTGAACCTACATTAGAATTTATCAATTGATAAGATCTTTTAGTGTTTCTTCCACGTTTTTTACATTTTTTTTATGAACTTTCTACATGTAGGCATCCATTCTCGATCACCTCTGCTCCAGATGATGAACACATTAGCGTGCATATTAGAACAGTTGGAGATTGGATGCAGGAGATGAAAAGAGTTTTCTCGCAGGTGATTACTAATAATCCAAAGATGGTAGAGTATTTATGGATGGAAATGCAGTATCAAATTCCATATTGCAGAAACATGAATGACTACTTTCTGTTTTTTATAATATAGGCTGTATCAGCTGTGGAAACATTCTATGAATTTCTTTGGATGCATAGTCATATTGATTTGTGGAGTGGCACTTCTCCAAGTAACAAATATTAGTCTCATCTACCATTTTATCATAGGGCAAGACACCGTCAAACTTTGTGGTGTTTAATGTAATAGAGATACTTGATAAACTTTGCAAGTCATTTGGAGGGGATGTGCTTCAAGTGTTATTCAATTCAACAGAGGGAGTTGCAAGTAGCTCTAAAGAATCTATGGCATTTGAGACTGCATGTTTCATTATGGACCAAATGATAGTTGTTGTTGCATTCATCGTCTGTCATTTTAGCACAAGCAATTACTCTATCAGCTGCAGCCATATCTCACAGCAATGCCTTGTTGGCACTACTTATGTCAAATAATTTTGCGGAGATTAAGAGTAATGTTTTCAAACGTGTGAGTAAAGAGAGTCTGCACAAGATGGCATATTATGATACTATGGAGAGGTTCCATATCATGGCATACATCATATTTGTATTGGATCAAAACATTTTGGAGGCAGAAAATACATGGGTTTGGAGTTTTGCAATGAACACATGCATGATTTGGTGCTGTGAAATTCTCATGGACGTTATCAAGCATGCATTTCTTGCAAAATTTAACAAGATAAAACTGTCTGCTTATTTCCTGTTTGTATTTTCTCTTAAACCATTAAATAATGATGAATTAATGTTTCCCTGTTTA
>APFE031749420.1:0-31469 GCA_000404065.3 Pinus taeda
TTCTGAATACAGGTGAGAAGCAGGGCATAATGCTCCTTAACATAGTTTCTAGGCACTGCCTTTGTCAGGTCCTCATTCACATATGCCTCTTTCAGGAATTCTTTGCATGGACTCATATCGAACTTGAAGTTCTTAAACCATTTTTGTCCCCCTCTCGGGATCTCAGTTACTGCAGCTATTTCCTCTGGAGACACTTTAACTTCTAACATAGCTATTTTAGAATTCAAACCGATGAAGTTTAAAGCAAAATCCTTTGTTACCTGGGCATGGCCACCCTGCAGTTTCTTGCAAAAATTCCAACAGCCGGCATCCTGGAAGGCTTTCTTCACACCCTCATCTCTTAATGCTAAGTCTAAACCTTCAGGCTCTGTTCTCTGGCATTTTCCCGACGGTGTTCTCTCTTCTCCATCTCGCCTTTGAAACCTTCGCACTGACAGTGAACAACAACTTCAACTGGAATAGTAATTCGATCCTTTCTTTTTTTTTTGGCTTAGCCTCGCTTGAAACAGGCTCTCTTGAAAGCGGCTTCACTTGCAACCTCACATATAATCATCACACGGGCTGGTCACTTATGTACATTCACGATCATCACAAAGATCTATGCATAGTAAAACTCATTTGGATTGTTACTGATGCGCATGTCTGCAAATCTATTAGTGGAGTGATGGTTAATGAGCGTTTGGGAGGTACGAAAAACTGACATGAGAGGACGGGAAGGGTGACTCATTAACGGACTTGACCTTTTTAGAAATATTCACTGCAAAACGCACGAATCTGCGATTTCGCAACGCGTTTAGTTTTGAATTGTCATAATGCGCTGCGAAACGGCTTGATGGTGATGCTGCAAAATGGTTGAACAATGATTATGCAGCGAAACAGACCAATAAGAGACTGCGCTGTGAAATTGCGGAAAGGATCGGTGACATGGGTTAGACAAGACATGTCTTATGGAAGCATGATGGTGGAGGATGACCGATAGGATTAGAGTACGCTTTACATCAAAAATCTTTAAAGCTTCAACCCTAAGTAAGAAACATAGACTAAAAACAATTTAACACCAATTTTAGGCATTGGACTTTGGGCAAAGGGTTATATACAAATGTTTACAGTTCTAAGTGATAACAGATGAAATGAAAAATAAGATGATTGAAAACAAGGTAGAAATACAAAAAATACAAACCATGCTATTACAAAATCTCCTTAAAAGTGATATGGAGATCCAAGTATATCATGAACATAAAGAGAAGTAGCGTGTTGAGACTCAATCACATATGGGGAGTATTTTATCACAATTGGAGAACACAAATATTGAATCACAGAGCCATAATCAGGAATTTTCAATCCAAGATCTACATCATCAGGGTTTCAAGTCAACACCAAGGAACTATTTTTTGAAAAGCGATATGAGGAAGTTTGATGGTAATGGTCCTATACCTTAGATATTCCACATGGAACAATACTTTGATTTACATCAAGTGGTAGTCTTACAAAAGGTAAAAATTGCATTCACATTTTTATAACAAGATCAACATGTATGGTATCAATAGTTTTGCGAAAGGAGGAAGGATTCTATTGTATCTAGATCAATTTTTATAGATGAATTGATATCCCACTAGTTATAGGGCACATTCAACAATTGCAAAAGTTGAACCTCATGGTAAAAAACATTTCAAAGGATAATATGTTAGACCTATTTATAGAAATTTTAAGGGAAAGCATCAAACATGAGGTGTGCCTCTTTGAACCTAAATCTCTAGCGCATGTTTTCCATTTAAGAAGGAAAATTGAAAGTAAAAATATGACTACTAAAAATTGGTCACTAATAGCTATAGAGAAAATCATGTTCTTTGTCGTAAATCAACAAAGTTGACTCCTTAGCAAAAGGACTATGTTCAACTGTGACAGCAAGTATTGGACATAGACTATGAAGATAAAGAAGATCAAAAACTGGAACCACCACAAGATCTAGCGCTAAGAAGAGGCTACTCCAACAATACATTACCATGCATCGGCCAGCACCAATACTCCACAAACCCTCAAGATAGAAGGATATATCAAAAAGAAAACGGTGACAATGATGATTGATTTAGGTAGTACCCATAACCTCATCAATTACAAATTGGCAAAACTTCTTAATTGTGTTATATATCCAGCACCAGAATTTCAAGTAACGATCGCAGATGTAGATACCATAAATTGTCCAGGGCACTGTCATGATATTAAGTTGAATATGAAGGAGTGTTTATTGGATAGGGAACTGTCATGACATTAACTTGAATATGGAAGAGTGTTTATTGGATAGTTCGATGATTGCAATCCAAATGGATAGTGCTGATGTTATATTAGAGGTCCAATGGTTACAATCATTGCGAACAAACCCAAATGTACATTATCAGTTATAATTAACAGTTAAAAAAAACATTTATACAAAGAAAAACCCACAATAAACTCACCCTGAACAATCAAGTTTTCCTTCAAGCAAAATTAGCATACAACAAACTTGTTTAAAGTGTTCAGTCCTGTAACTCACCTAGAATACTTCTAATCTTCTGTGCTTCAATTCATGTTGTTAGCACAGAGGAATGAGATCCTGTAACCACATAAATAGTTGCCTGGCTACAAGTGTTAATCAAGCAACTTTATAACTAAGCCCAGCAGAACGGAATACATAAAAAATAACATCAAACTTCACAAAGGAAATGCATCAGGCTAAACCACTTGACAACGTGTCTACAGAGAGATATCTGGACTTGCATCAACCTTCTGTGAAAGGTATATTTCTTATATAATAACTTCTCAAATTTCAATTAGATTTATAATTTGTGATGTGTTTTGTGAGTCATAACACACACAATCATTTAAATCTTTCCTCCAAATATCTGATCGGGCAAAAACTAAACAAAATGAGACATTCATAGGCTAAATAACAAACTCGGACTCAGAAACTACGCTGAAAATTTTTATATCAATTGTAGGCACAACAGGCCTGCAGAAATGAGAAACTCTGTCATAACAACTTTAGGTAGACATTTTCCATCCGCACGACGTTTTTGTAATAGCCGGAATAAAAATGTCTACTGAAATATTTAGAAAGATGACCAGCGTGGTCAATAAACAACTCTGCAAATTTCTTAAAAACTAGTTGATTTTTTGGTTTACTTTTTTCTTGTTCTCTTTAAAAAATTGCAGAAACTCTACATTTTTGGCCAGAGTGGGCTCAATCTTCGTGATATGCACTTAGGTGATTCTCAGGTACAGCCATATGATTTGCACTGAGAATGAAACCTGCTAGTTATGTTGAACTTCCACTGATATACTTCTAAACAATAGATCAACTGACCCCTTCACATAAGAAATCCAAAATTATTCCTCCACATCTTTATTGCACTAAAATGCTGATGTTAAATTGTTTTCTTGATCATTTTGCAGAGGCAAGCTCACTTCGCAGCAACTTGGCAGATGCAACCATGTTTGTCAATGCAGGAACAACTTCATCATACTTCCTGGTTTTCAAACCACAATCTGGATTCACCCACAGGATGTTTGTCTCCAGCACAGCAAGTATCTGGCCGAGCAGGAGAAGATTAAAAAGAGTTAACGCCAAAACATAATGCAAGGGTGTCTCCTGAGTCCTAAGTAATAATATTTTGTTGTTAGAAAATGCACCTCATGTTACATTACTTGAAGGAATTGACTGGTAAATAGGCAAATTGATAAGACCAAGTGAAAAAATGCTGTGGGAGTACCTTGCGGATACGGTCTGCGATTTCTTCCGTGTCTGGAATGCGAGGAGAGTGTATATCATAAACCCCAGGACCGATTCCAGCCCCATATTTCACGCCCTCCTGGAAAACTCTCAATAATTTCTCATCGGAGCGGGAATTCTCAATGGTAATGACATCGGCATCCATATTAATAATGGAATGAATAATGTCGTTGAAGTTGGAGTAACACATGTGGGTATGGATCTGAACAAACAAGTACCATATTAGGGGAAAAGGAGAAATGATATTGCAAGGCGTGTAAACGCTGAATGAACCAAACAGCAGTTCAACTCATGTCCGCTCGTACATTATTGCTACGCAAAGAGATGAAAAAGGGCATGTTCAAACAAACCTGAGTAGTATCCTTTACACCACAGTTGGTGATACGGAAACCATGAACAGCCCATTCCAGGTAGTGAGCCTGTTCTGCCTTACGCAAAGGTAGTCCTTCTCTCAGGGCTGCCTCATCGATTTGGATCACCTGGGAATGCAGAATGATAGTAGTTCGGTGATATATAACAATAAGGTTAAACGAAAGGGCACTATACAGAAAATAAAGTTGGCATGACTTTAGACTGAGCAATTGCAAAGGCATACCTGAATACCAGCTGCCTCCAAATCTTCAACCTCCTCTTTGATAGCTAGTGCAATTTGCATGCTGGTTTCTGACCTATAAGACATGTAAGGGACTTTATTTAAAAGGTTGAAATGGATCTAACAATTCGATAAAGAGGGAAAATTGAACTGGGAATCACAGGTGGAGATTCAACTAGAAAAATATCTAGCAATTGCGATAAAGAGTTGGTCACCCTTACCTGGGCTGATCATCTCTTACAAAGGACCAATTCAGAATTGTGACAGGACCTGTAAGCATTCCCTTCATAGGGCGGGCAGTCAAACTCTGGGCATACTTTGACCAAAACACAGTCATTGGTTTTGGGCGGCTGACATCTCCATAAATAATCGGTGGCTTCACGCAACGAGAACCATAAGACTGTACCCAGCCATTAACTGTGAATGCAAATCCCTGAAGCTGTTCCCCAAAATATTCTACCATGTCGTTTCTCTGCAGAAAGAAATAAGACAAATAATTAGGTTCCATCATAACAATAGATGTTGTTTGATGATTTAAACCAAATCAATACAGCACCCACCTCAGGTTCACCATGCACTAGAACATCGATATCCAGATCTTCCTGCAGTTTAACCACTTTTGCAATTTCCTGCTGAATGGACTGAATGTAATCTGCTTCTGAAATCCTGTTACAAATCATAAATTTATACCATCTCAGACATGCATTTTGACAGGCAATGGGTAAATTATTAGTAAAACATGTTTGTTGATATAAGCGTTATACTATATATTTTGCAGATTGTCATCTATCCAACATAACATACTTGTTTGATTTGTATTCACGGCGAACTCTGCGAAGTTCTACTGTCTGAGGAAAGGACCCAATTGTAGTCGTTGGAAGAATTGGTAGGTTCAACTTTTTCTGCTGCTCATCTAAACGAGCAACGACAGGTGTAGCTCGCCTGTGATCAGAGCCTTTTAGTGCTTCAGCCTGTAATTTCAACCGAACCACTTCAAATATTGTACCTAATGGCTGCCAATTAGCCATCCACAAAATGCTGAAGGTAATGTACTAATCAGATTGAAAAATATCCTTTCAGTTCATTAATTAAAGGGCTTCTAGTTTTTAGACAAGCTATATTAGTAAGTGTAAGATAACAAGAAAAAAAGGAAACACTAGAATTAACAAAGTGGAGATAATAAGCCAAACAGTAGCAACAGAGCATTTATCAACATACAGCTTTTTGCACTGCCTTATTGTTCACTCTAGGAGAGGTCTTTCTTGAAGATATAGCAGCTGCATTGGCAGTGAAATATGCCTGCCAAAAAATGACTATGTTTAGATAGACTTAGATTTTCGAATCAGAAGCTCTAGATAAAAAAAACATAAGTAAGAAAACAATGTTCAGATGAGAAAAGGGAAGATTTTAAATGCATGTAACAAACAACTCCTGAGGTAAAAAATCTATACTCTAGTTATACCCTCGTCCAAGGTGTTCATCCCTACAGAAAATGTCTTCCAGCTTGTAATTGCAATTAACATTGTCCTCACACATTCTAACAGTAATCAACACAGTGCAAGTTCCAAAAATGTCAATAATCCTTACCTGATCTGCTTGACCAATCAGTGCTTTTGCCAGAGCTACTACTTCAAGTACTTTTTGTGCAGCAAATGCAAGCCAGGACTTAATCTCATTATCAAGCTTTGTCTCATTTACTAAATCCACAGCTGTATGGAGAAGAGAGCAGGAGGTGGAGACAACTATTTTGCCTGCAATGCAAACAGATGGTATTCTCAGATTAACTAGGAAAGCATATGGAATTTATTATTTCTCAGTACAAAAGCACCCCAAGCAAGGTAAAATAGTGTGCATAGTGCACACATACCTTTACCAACACTCTTTTCAAGATCCTTTAAAATGCTAAACGATGCTGCCAAATCATTAGCCCAGATGTTTCTACCATCAATTACTCCAGCGAAAAGGTATTTGTCTCCAGGAAAGCCAACAGTTTTGACAAGGTTGAGTGTTTTACTTCCACGTACTAGGTCCAACCCAATAGCAGATATAGCCTTCAACTGAATTATGGTCCTGAGGTAAATGGTACATTTCACAATATTAGAAGATTAGATCCCCAAACCTACACCATGTGATTTTTGGAATTTAAGTATTTTCTAACCGTTTTCAAGAAACTGAATGATTATTATGATAAAAATAGTTTATTTCAGATTATTAGAAAATTTAGATCCCTAAAGCTACACTATATGAGTTTTGGAGTTCAAGTGCTATCTACCGTTTTCAAGAAAAATGCAGTATCATTTTTATTTTCTCAATAAAAAGAAAGGTATCATCTACGTAAGCAGGTGAAAAGATTGTCATTTTACCTATATGTCTCAACAGGAATATCAGCAAAGTATGTTTCTACAAGCAATTTGGTCCCAACCAACACTTCTTCTAAGAAAGAATAAGCTTTAGAGAAAGCACTCAGGTGGTGAGCCTCAAGGTCCATTACAAGCAAGGGTTCATCAAACTGTATCCATGTTGCCCCAGCCTCCTTCAACTCACCTAAGACCTCTCTAAATTAACCACAAGTTACAACACAGAAAATAATTTTGTCAGATTGTACCATTACTACTTACAATATCAAACGCAAGAATCTGTGACCCAAGGATGATTTTACATGAAAACTCACTTGTAGACCGGCAGAATTGAATCAAGCAGAGAAAGAAGGTTGAATGTTTTAGGAACACCTTTTGCAGGCTTTGATAACAACAAGTATGACACAGGACCTACGATGACAGGTACAGTCTCAATACCAATCTGCACTCCAAAAAACAAGCATTAATTGTACATTCAAAAAATGGCTACAATCTCACAGAGTTCACCATTCAGAACACCCATGCCAATGAAATGTGGAAAATGTAAGGATCTTTCTCAGTCAAACAGCAAAGAGTCGGTGCTTTTCATACTAAGAAGCTAAGGACGACCCAAAAGAAAGCCTGCTTCAAATGCCAATGTTTTTGTGGTAAAATGAACAATACTGACCTCTTTAGCCTCTTTGTATTCATGCACAGCTTTGTGTGAAGCGTACTTGAATTTAATTTCTGGTCCAAGCTCTGGAACGATGTAGTGGCTGAAAAGGACAATCTTATCAAAACAAAAAACAAAAAAAATAGAAATCTATTTAGTAAAATCAGGGTATTGACAGCCTGCTACAAGTTGTAATGCTGCACTTACTAGTTAGTGTCAAACCACTTGGTCATCTCCATAGCAGGAAGCTTAGCATTTCCGCGTGCCATTGAAAAGTAAGTGTCGAATCCAATCTCACCACCAGTCCACCCATATCGTGGAGGAACAGCCCCAACCATGGCAGTTGTGTCAAGGACCTGATCATAGTAGGAAAAGGTGTTGCTTGGGATGTATGTTAGACCGGCATCAGCCATTTGCTTCCATGTTGCAGCTCTCAAATTCTTTGCTACATTCTGCAACTCAGCTGCACTGCTCTTGCCATCCCAAAAGGATTCAAGTGCAAACTTGAGTTCTCTCTTGGGGGCAATTCGGGGATAACCAACCACATGGGAAGCCATGAATAAGGACTTTGAATCCTGCCAAAGGGGCAAAAGAAGGATACTTGTAAACTCTCAAACAAGATCATAGGCGGATATTGACAAATATTCAAGGACAGAAGTTTTTTTATAAGTTGATAAGATTTCAACATCCCAAACAAAACCAAAGAGGCCTATGAGACCATAATATTGACCAGCTGAATAGACGCTATTAATATGAACTTTAATGTAACTGTATTTGAAACGTGACCAAAGGGTTAATCAGTTGAATCATGTCTCGGGACAGTTGTGCATATTACAGTGTGGAAAAAAGTGCAAACTCCAAAATCACTCAGTTGAATCATGTCTCGGGACAGTTGTGCATATTACAGTGTGGAAAAAAGTGCAAACTCCAAACTCACTGGTAACACATATTATTAATATCCAATGCATATTCACAGGCCAGTCTTCAGCAATAAGCACAGACACGGCTATTCTCTTAAAGTCTCCCCTGCCGTAAATTCATGCTAACCTCATATACAAAATAACATGGGTTTGCAGGACTGATCTACATATGCCCAGAAAGTAGTGCACACTTAGAATCTAAAATATTATGAGCAAAACCATAAACAATTAATCGATTGGGTAATCAATTGGGTTATCTCGGGCAGAATGGTGGTTCAAATCTCTGTTATCTTTCTCAAGGTTCAAATCCTCCTTGCTAATGAGATGATGAACTATGATGATTTGATAAGAACTATAATGATTTGATAAGAGATGATGAACTATAATGCTTTGATAAATAATGTTGTAATGACTTTATGCTTTTGAATATTGTTTTCTTAGCAACCTCCTTGTAACAGGAAAGGCAACCAAATGATGCACGTCTATCTCCCTCACCAATCCAAAATTGGCGATAAGATCAGGTATCAGGTTTCATTTGCTGAGAGATCGTCTTAACAATCCTCACAGAATCTTAAGCCTCTTTGGTTCAGTGCACCCTGTGTAGACCTCCTAGCCAGGGTGATAATTAGTTAAGTATGAGTTATGTTTGAGCCCTGAACTTCTCAAAACCAAAATCCTAAAACCCTGTGGAATCATATAAGATTTAACAAAGCTGTTTGCATAAATTGAATATCACAATCAAAATTACAATCCAAAGTAATAACAAATGTCCACACACAATAACATCAACACTAGTCTAGATAGTGGGTTGCCATTATGGAGACTCATGTTAAAATCTCATGGAAGATATGGGTCCCACTAAGGTATAATCAATATTAGCACCACATTTATATAAGAAATACAGTGTTCACCTTCAATCTACCCAATGCATCATCGAGTCAACACACTGTTTTTCTGCCACACTCTGGCACATACATTGAGATCACCCACACTTACAGGTGCTGTGGATTGCAGGTGTATTCTTTGTGTGAAACAAAACAAATGATGAAATGTTTTTCAACTCTGCATTCTAGAGTACAAATTAAAAACATAAAATGGCATTTGAATGGAAAGCTGACCTGCAAAGGAAATTGTGGCGGCAGCGGCAGACTGTATATCTTCTGCCGAACTTTCAGAAGCCCTGGGTGGAGTATGACAGTGTGGACATGCACATATATATACATGGAGAGTTAGGGGTAGTCATAACGCATGAGCAGATCGTAGTAGGTAGTTGGTAATGGGATGCTTGCTGTCTTTTCACGATTGTGCACACTTGTTAAGGGCCCATCCGAACCGACTACGACCCTCCATGTGGTCTGATCCAACGGTTTAAAAGTTTTGGAACATGAGTTCCATAGTTGATGTAGGTAGCTTTAGCGGCCACCTTTGACCCAGTAACCATAGTTTGTCCTCCTTATATATTATCACCAAATTTCTTGGTAGTCTTTCACTGTTATGAATTAAGTCAGGTCCAAAGCAAAGTTGTACTTTACTTTGTTGGTTAACTTGGTTGGTACCTATGGTTTGGTAGGTATGTTATTTTATTATAAAATAATATAATATAATTTAATAATAATAATAAATAATAATTGGTTTAAAGCGATGGTAGGTATGTTATTTTATTATAATATACTAGCATTTGTACTAGATGTTGCAAAGGAAACGCCATAAGGCATAAACTGAAGAACACAAATACAACAAAAGAATGCTTTGATAAAGAATAAAAATATATTGAACGCTCAAATAAATGTCCCGTTAACTGGAACCATTTAATAGACATATCTATCAACATTAGGATTATACACAATGATCAAAAAATTTCCCATATACAAACAACACCTTCCACAACAACCTTTTGTCACATCCACATTTTAAAAAATGCCTTGGAATGTGATTGGAATCTCCCATATTGTCTTCTTCATTATGCAGATAAATCTTCCATATTCCTATTTTCATCATGAATATTGTTAGTTCATTGTTGTAAAGTGTTAGTGTGTTAAGTTCAATACTTTAAGTTCGACAAGCGAAAAAAATTCCTCAATTAGCATAATATGCATTTTTCTCTCAGCCATGCATAAAATGAATTATTAAAGAACAAGATATCATTTTAGTTTTTGTATTCTAGAAATATACTAAAGCTTTAGGAAGCTTGATAAAATAGTTGTATACAATAAAGGATTATTGAGGAATTTGAAAAGGATGACTAAAGAATTTGAGAAGGAACAATTGTGTAAATTAAGAGACCAACTAAAGAATTAAAATTTGAACATTAGATGAAATGAGTATTTAATTAGAACTTCTCATAAAAAATTCTTAACTTGCGAGGTAGGATATCAAATTTCAACCCTACATAGAATGACATTGTTTAATAATAAAATACCATTTTAGTTTTCCAACCCAGGAACATATTAAGGTTCTTAGGAAGCTTATAAAACAATTATGTACTTTAAGAGATCCTTGAAGAATTTGAGAAGGACAAAAAGAGCAAGTTGTTCCACATAAATGCCAGTTACTTTATGTATAGAGTTTCCAACATGATAGGAAACATGTATGTATAGAGTTTCTCTTTTGTGGTTTCTTCAATTATTTCAAGGATTAGCTCTCAAAATAACTAAACTATTGTAACAAATTTACTTCGAAAGAATTGAATAAGAAACACAATATTTCACAAAAATACAATCATAACACACATAAACACATTGAATTGTTTATTCCATCTAGTTCAATGTGGATTTAGACATGGAGGTTTTCGACTAAAGATAAATATACTATTCCATTGAGACTTCAAGCCAACAAAAACTTAACTCCACATCAAACTCTAATTAGGAAAAATCTTGTTTGGAGAAGAATCTCTCATATCCAAACTAATTCCAACAACCTCCCACAATAATAGACAAAGGCATATATGTGAGATAATGAGAATACTCCATTAACGCACCCCAAAAATGACTATTGAAAAATAATAAACCAGCTAGCGAGCACTAGAGTCATATTTTCTAAGAAAACCAAGATTGTCATTCAATATTTCATAATTTAAGCTGCCGTGATTTTGCTTGTGTCAAACATGAAGCACAAAAGCTCATATTTGAAGTATACGACTCATAAAGTTTGTTTCAAATATCACTTTAAGACTAGGATGCCTCTAGAATAAAAAAATATAATATTAAACAATTTGAAAGGGTCCAAAGAACAATTTGGAGATAGCTAGTGAAATTTTAGAAAATTCCAATATGGTGATGATGATAAAGATAATGAAAAAAAGAACATCCATTAACACTTATATGATCTATCCTAACTTAAAAAATAAAAATAAAAATAAAAAGAATTGAGATTTTTTAATACATTGTTTCCTACCATAAACATCATATATTAAATGCTATAAAAGCATTTTCGGAGGTGAATATAAACATAAATATCAAATTTGTATAAGAAAATCATGCCTAAAATATACCGCATTGTTTTCATAAAATTGAGTTTCAATTCTTGGTTTTATGAGACGTTCATAGGAGTGTAGGTGTTGAGTAGAATTTGAGATTCAAGTATTGATTCTTCTCTTTCCCGCCTCTGCATAAAAATCTTGTACCAATGAGCAAATAGTTTGGGATAACACTCAAATTGTCATTGAAGTCCACATAATGAAGACCAAAATGCCAAGTGTAACTACTCAAAACTTCAAAGTCATTTAAGTCCACATAATGAAGACCAAAACGCCAAGTGTAACCACTCAAAACTTCAAAGTCATCTAGGAAAGACCATATAAAGTATCCACATATCTCTGACCCATTCCTGCCACAATGAATAAATGTTTTATGTCTGAGAGATATTCATCATTTCGCAAATTCCTGCCACAATGAATAAACGTTTTATGTTTCAGAAATGGTATACCTTATTGCTGCAAGCACATACTGAAGGACCTCTTGATGGAGATCCATCCTGAATTGGTCATTCAAAGCCTCAGAAAGGGGAATAGAAGAATTATTAGGCTCTGAAAATCATGTCCAGACATGAAAGCTAATATTGTAAGTCTAAAATAGATAATTAGATGGTCAATGATCAAAAAGTTTAGCACCAATCTGTGTATATTTTCTTGAACCTGCATAAATCTTAAGTGTACAGAGAGCTCTCATTGAGGACCTGAAAACCTAACTTGTGGTAGAGGAATAACATAAGAAGAGTGCCCACCATTTTCATGCACAATAATAGGAATATTATGGGAACGGTCCTCAATATATTCAAGCACTACATGCATGCTTTGTGGTACAACTGGCATACCCAAAAATGATCTCTGCCACAAATTTCAGCATGAGGTAAATATTTTTTTGTCAGGATATAAACATACTTAGAACATACTGTTTAAAATTTATAAAAAGCTTAGTCGAATTTTTGGATTCTATTTGTCTCTCAGTTTAGAATTATGTTTCTAAACTAAGGCATAGTTTAAATCCAAAATTTCTATCGAACTATAAAAATCTACATACTCATATTTATAAAAAGCTCCTACTAAAAAGAAAAAGAAAACATATGATTATAATAGGACATGTGATTCTTCAAAATATTTTTACATCGACGCTGATGGGAATTCCATCTCGTTCCACTGCATTCATCAAGCAGTATAGAACAACCATAAAATGTTCTTAATACCAATGTTCTTGCAATGTATCACTTCTGAATTTAAAATAACATAAAACTTCAACGGATCAAAACCATTTTCCTTTATGATTTGAAGATAGTATCGTTATTCTTCATAGATTTAAGGAGGCCAAGTTGAAAGGCTATTAGAAGATGAGATTTATTGAGTTAAATCTATTTGTGAGAATGACTCTCGTACTGCAGTTCCAATGGACATATCTTGAGCATAGTCTCTTGGCATAAGTTCACCTTTTCTTGGAACATCAAAACAATACCTGGTAACATAGTGATTGACACCAATGAAGTCCAATGACCCTTGTAACTTTTGAGCCTGTTCCTTTGTAAATGAAGGTAACCGAGAACCCACTATATTCCTCATGCTCCCTGGATAGTCTCCAGAAGCAAATGGGTCTAAAAGCCTGGATTTTGCAAAAGGAAATTAATTCAGGGTGGTTGGTTGCCCCCAACCAAACAAAAGTACACCTATTTGCATCCACTTCAACAATATAGTTATTAATTATTTGAATCACTACGAAAACCACAACTGAAAAAGAGGAGAAATAGCAATTGGTGAGATTGCTCTATGGTACTCAAGGTTCTGGAAACATAAGTTAACTTGAAAATTCATTGTTAAAGAAATCACTCACCAGCCCACCAACAAATCATTTTCTCTTTGAGTAGCAGCCACATCTGTGGATTTATTGGTAAGAGGTATCATCCAATGTACTAAAACTACTACGAAAACCCCAACTGAAAAAGAGGAGAAATAACAATTGGTGAGACTACTCTACGGTACTCAAGGTTCTGGAAACATAAGTTAACTTGAAAATTCATTGTTAAAGAAATCACTCACCAACCCACCATAAAATCATTTGCTCTTTGAGTAGTAGCCACATCTGTGGATTTACTGGTAAGAGGTATCATCCAATGTACTAAAATTACTAATCCAATCCAGGCCTTTTGCTTTTCCTGCATTCATCAAGAAATTTATAAAATCTCATAGAATGAATGGAGATGAACATAGATCAGAGAGGAAAAGAACCCAATAGGTTTTCCTGTACAACTCCACAACAGCTATATGTGATAGCAAAACATGGTGACCAACAATATATGGCTCAACAGTTGAGTTTCCAGCAGTACAATTTCCAAATGGTTGGGAACATCTTTGAGGTGGGAAAACGCCATCATCATATCCTGCAGTGCCAAAAACATTGGGCTCATTGAAAGTGGACCAATATTTCACTCAATCACCAAAATTTCTGAAACACACATCTACATAACCTTTAAAATCCTCCCTGCATAAGTTCGAAGTAGATTAGAGAACTCTACTTCTCTAACCATAAGATTATTAATGCACCAATAAATTGATGCTTTGACTTGTGTGTCAACCCACATGGGAAGAAAAACAAGAACAGGAGATGAAATAAGATGTTTACACAATCTGTGGATTTAAGAAACCTCCATAGGAATCTTACAGAGCTTAGGGTAGATCAAAGTGGTACCATGTCACATGTGGTTGAATACCTGAGACATGCATTGTGAAACGATTAACAGTTTTGAGGATGATAGTCACAGGAATAAAAACAAAGTAGAGAGACAAGTTTGTCAATAAATACTACCATGGGACAAAAGCTCATTTATGAGGTTATTATAGTACTCAACACCTTTTGGGTCGATGGGTCCTTCGCCATCTGCATCAATATATGTGAAATAGTTATTTCCTACCATTGTCCATTGAGTGTTTACTAAATTCTCAAGATTAAACATGTGGTCAGAGCTCAAACAGAAATATACTAGGAATAAGCCTGGGCCATGAGATTGAAAATCTAAAGGCATCTACTCCCATCGCAGACATTAGATCAATATCCTCCTTCAAAACCCACATGAAATTTTGCATCAGGTTGATACCCAAATCATCTAGGAGTTTAACTATTGATAAATTAGTATGAAAACAAAAATAATGGGGTTGGACATACACATAAAGCTTGAGGATGGCTTACAAGTAGCCACTGCATATAAGTTGTCCTAGTGCCATTTATTGTTCGTAGGTTTGCAGATAATAATACCTTGTAACAATGGTATTGATCAAAAGCTACATCTCCCTTACCTCCATCCACAGTAATCCCTGACAATACAGTTAAAACAAACAACAACTCACTTCCAGCCTTGGCCTTGAAAGTCCCAAAGTAAAGTAAGCAACTGGGTAGAATGCAAATGAAGGGATGAATGAAGATATGTGATGAAACAAACCTTCCCTGTGAGTGAAAGTGTCAAAGATGCTTGGCTTCCGGCCATCTTCTGTTGCAGCTCCTTCATATTGTAGAAAACCAATTGTTATTTTGCAAAGAAACACGCTGGACAGTATTCCATATGGGCACAAACTGGAATTGACTAACAGAGACCTAACATTTCACATTTGTAGCTTTGCTAATTGTTTATGTTTTATAAATAATGATAAAATGATAACCTTAAAGAAAAAGAAGACATCACTTTGTAGGGTGTGTTATTTGTATTTACACAATTGATTTTTTTATTCAATCAGTTATGCTATTCTCTGTGCTTTTGCTAGGTTCCTTCATTGCCACCATCATTGGGAAATTCATTTCCCTCTTGAAGTATGAAACGAGTAGCAATTCCCAATTGATATCACCCTACCACCACAAAGAAGCTAGCAATCCTGATATACAAATCGAACCAGCCATCCTATTAAGCAATCCATGTAGTTCTCAATCTATAGCTTTGATAACCCAAAACTCAAATCTTTTATATCTAATATACACAGAAATTTTCGCATTAATATGTCTGGGTCTCATTCTAAGATCTTTACAGATCTGATACAGAGGTAAACTAGATTTTTCATACCATGACAAACAATATTAGCAAGTCTTGGAGACTTTCTTATGTAATGTCTCCTCCTTATTTGATATTGTTGCTTTAGTATGGTTTGATACAGAAACTTAATTGTAGATATGGGTCTCCTAATCTCTTGCAAACATTCTGATCTCATGATTGTTATAGCTATGCATCCCATGAATACTATGGAGATTTTAACTACAAACCTTCTGATTGAATATAGGAATATTATCATACAAGTTTCTGCTCTTATGTAGAAATTGGAAGTATAAGCCTTCTCATCTTTAGGAAGGCTTTTGTATGAACAACTTGTCTACTCCTCTATAAACAATAATACACCATAGTGAGGCTACAAGTTCTGATGAATAAAGGCCTGAAGCCATAGACAGTTTCTTTGCACCTGATACACTGATTGTATATACCTATTGCTATACACAAAATAAAGTAAGCTGCTACTGCTCATTCCATGCACAAATTATGACAATTTTCATGTTTACCATAGAAACTATTATACAGATCAATTGTAGAAAGAACAATCTATTTTGTGTTAGTATCCAGAAAATTTTGACGTATACCAATCTTAGTCCTGTTGAAAAGAATTCAAAATCTCTGTGATGAGCAGTTGCTTAGGTGGTTCAGTGCATGTTCTGAATGTAGGGTAGTCTGAAATGTTGTTGACTGTCATTTAATGCACTTAGGAAGTTCTTCTTTTGGAAATTTTGATTGCATTGCATTGAATTAAACAAGGCTGAAACATTATTGTTGACGTTGTAGCTGTAGTTGTTCAAATTGCTTCATATGTTCTCATAACAGTGAGGTCAAATAATCTTCACATAATCTCCATAGCATTAGGACTGACATGGTTTGATCAATAGATAAATACCTCTAAAAGCATCCCTGCCAAGTTCAAGGGCATATTTTGCCAAGCATTTTCTGCTGCTCTCTCGTCCTTGCACTGTTATCAATGCTTCTAGAATAGAAAAAATAATTCAAAATTCATCCTCAAATTTTGAAAAAACCATTATTAATCAAATGCACCTAAAACACCATAACGAAGTACCATTATTAATCAAATGCTCCTAAGAGACCATAACAAAATCCATGTAGCTGATGGTTGAATTTACTTTTGCACCATTTCGAACAGTGATATTGGCAGGCCCTGTTTCTCTCGATTGTTGTGCAATGAGGGATCTAACTTTGCTGCCACCTAACCATGGATGCAGAGAATATAATCAAGATAAATTATCAGGTTCTTCATTTTACTACCTAATACCCACTACTCACAAATCTACCACCAAATTTTTCAGACTAAGGAATAATTGAAATTCTCGGCTTAAAGAAAGGCAGATGTTGCATGGTTAAACTCTTTCTCAATGATTACTGGTGCTCCATATTCGTAATCCGCCTGCTATTAGATAAAAAAGAAAAAAGAAAAAAATTGAACTTAAATTTACAGGAATGGAGCATGTATATCACTTCACAGATAATAATACCTTGTAACGATGGTATTGATCAAAAGCTACATCTCCCTTACCTCCATCCACAGTAATCCCTGACAATACAGTTAAAACAAACAACAGCTTACTTCCAGCCTTGGCCTTGAAAGTCCCAAAGTAAAGTAAGCAACTGGGTAGAATGAAAATGAAGGGATGAATGAAGATATGTGATGAAACAAACCTTCCCTATGAGTGAAAGTGTCAAAGATGCTTGGCTTCCGACCATCTTCTGCTGCAGCTCCTTCATACTGTAGAAAACCAATTGTTATTTTGCAAAGAAACACGTTGGACAGTATTCCATATGGGCACAAACTGGAATTGACTAACAGAGACCAATTAACATTTCACATTTGTAGCTTTGTTAATTGTTTATGTTCTATAAATAATGATAAAATGATAACCTTACAGAAAAAGAAGACATCACTTTGTAGGGTGTGTTATTTGTATTTACACAATTGATTTTTTTATTCAATCAGCTATGCTATTCTCTGTGCTTTTGCTGGGTTCCTTCATCGCCACCATCATTGGGAAATTCATTTCCCTCTTGAAGTATGAAATGAGTAGAAATTCCCAATTGATCTCACCCTACCACCACAAAGAAGCTAGCAATCCTGATATACAAATCGAACCAGCCATCCTATCAAGCAATCCATGTAGTTCTCAATCTATAGCTTTGATAACCCAAAACTCAAATCTTTTATATCTAATATACACAGAAATTTTCACATTAATATGTCTGGGTCTCATTCTAAGATCTTTACAGATCTGATACAGAGGTAAACCAGATTTTTCATACCATGACAAACAATATTAGCAAGTCTTGGAGACTTTCTTATGTAATGTCTCCTCCTTATTTGATATTGTTGCTTTAGTATGGTTTGATACAGAAACTTAATTGTAGATATGGGTCTCCTAATCTCTTGCAAACATTCTGATCTCATGATTGTTATAGCTATGCATCCCATGAATACTATGGAGATTTTAACTACAAACCTTCTGATTGAATATAGGAATATTATCATACAAGTTTCTGCTCTTATGTAGAAATTGGAAGTATAAGCCTTCTCATCTTTAGGAAAGCTTTGGTATGAACAACTTGTCTACTCCTCTATAAACAATAATATACCATAGTGAAATGCTACAAGTTCTGATGAATAAAGGCCTGAAGCCATAGACAGTTTCTTTGCACCTGATACACTGATTGTATATACCTATTGCTATACACAAAATATAGTAAGCTGCTACTGCTCATTCCATGCACAAATTATGACAATTTTCATGTATACCATAGAAACTATTATACAGATCAGTTGTAGAAAGAACAATCTATTTTGAGTTAGTATCCAGAAAATTTTGACGTATACCAATCTTAGTCCCGTTGAAAAGAATTCAAAATCTCTGTGATGGGCAGTTGCTTAGGTGGTCCAGTGCATGTTTTGAATGCAGGGAAGTCTGAAATGCTGTTGACTGTCATTTAATGCACTTAGGAAGTTCTGCTTTTGGAAAGTTTGATTGTGTTGCATTGAATTAAACAAGGCTGAAACTTTATTATTGATGTTGTAGCTGTAGTTGTTCAAATTGCTTCATATGTTCTCATAACAGTGAGGTCAAATAGTCTTCACATAATCTCCGTAGCATTAGGACTGACATGGTTTGATCAATAGATAAATACCTCTAAAGGCATCCCTGCCAAGTTCAAGGGCACAGTCTGCCAAGCATTTTCTGCTGCTCTCTCGTCCTTGCACTGTTGTCAATGCTTCTGGAATAGAAAAAATAATTCAAAATTCATCCTCAAATTTTGAAAAAACCATTATTAATCAAATGCACCTAAAACACCATAACGAAATACCATTATTAATCAAATGCTCCTAAGAGACCATAACAAAATCCATGTAGTTGATGGTTGAATTTACTTTTGCACCATTTCGAACAGTGATATTGGCAAGCCCTGTTTCTCTCGATTGTTGTGCAATGAGGGATCTAACTTTGCTGCCACCTAACCATGGATGCAGAGAATCTAATCAAGATAAATGCTCAGGTTCTTCATTTTACTACCCAATACCCACTACTCACAAATCTACCACCAAATTTTCTAGACTAAGGAATAATTGAAATTCTCGGCTTAAAGAAAGGCAGATACTGCATGGTTAACCTCTTTCTCAATGATTATTGGCGCTCCATATTCGTAAGCCGCCTGCTATTATATAAAAAAGAAAAAAACTGAACCTAAATTTACAGGAATAGAGGATGTATATCACTACACATCGTTGCATGAAATTTTTAAAATCAAATCAATTCCCCATTTATTGAGCCAATCTTATTTGTAACCAACAATCAGAGGGATAGACACAAAGAATTTTCAGATAAATATACTATGCGTTACTTGTGTCGCCTCATCATTCAATTGCTGGAACCCTGCACTCGCCGTACATTCCTTCAACCTGTTTAAACCCTCTTCCATATATATATATAATATATAAATATATATATATATATATTATATAAATATATATAAGATATAATATAAAATATTATTATAATATATATATACACGAAAGCTAATATGGATCTACGATTCTATACTATTTTAACTTGCAGAGTTGTAACCTATAGAATTGAGATAAAAACTAACGTCAACAATTCATATAGAGCAACCAACCTGGAGTTGAGGGGTTTTCCATGGCAGAATTAGCACTAGCAGTTTTGTTGATCCTTTGTTAATATGGAATCAATAGAATTTTCATCAGAGTAGACTACTTGGATCCAAAACACCCAAAAGAATATAATAAACCCTGAACACGTCAAATATAAATGAGGAGCACAATTCCTAAGAAGAATAATGATAAGTTGTACTATGACTCCTTAGATACTAGGAGAATAACTCCTGATACCCAAAAGATTGCAATAGCAAATGATCATAATAATATCATATATTTACACCAAATATATACTAATTCTCAGCCATTACTAGTGTAGTTCCAGTTCCAAGACTCCTTAAATTCACTGGAGGGCCATAACAATTACCTCCCTTCTAGGAATGCTTCATTCCGAAAGCATAAGATCCAAATTACTCAAAAAATTATGACAAGGATTGACAGACAAATATAGATGGAGAGTACAGCTCCCAAGAATAATAATAATGATAACTTACAAAACAATTTCTAAGATACTAAGAGAATATAACCCCTAATAAGTTATAACCCAAAATATCATAATTTTATTATATAGTATAGAACAATAAATATGAATTGACTATAATAATCTCCTATATATACTAATTCTCAGCCATTACTCACATAGACCAAATTCCCAAGGATATCTACCGTTTGCTTATACAAGTGACCCTTATACTTGCTAGAAGACCATAACATAGACCCGACTTAATATATTCCAGTGGTTTAATGATTAAAATAAACATTGAGTTTACAAATAATGACAGCCATGAAATACTAAATGTCTTATCAAACATGCAGGAGAGGTATTTCTACTGCCAAATCAAAACATAATTGGAGGTGACAATGCCAAACAGATAGAAATAAATGGTTTGAAAACTCAGTACAGTTGAATGGAAATGGCATCAAACAGCAAGCATTCAAAATATTTCCTGGAATTCTTATTGCAAGGTCCAACAGAACACATTCAAGCGTGAACCCCTTACAACTACAGTAACTAATTTGGATAATAACAATTAACCTACCAATAAGAAATGTCAAAAACAATTAGGTTGCCTACAAACAGTTAACTAGGTAAATAAGAATCGTTCAAGATCCACAACAAAACTAAAACGAAAATGGTGAAGCCCCTACTGAACAAAGGAAATTACAAGCAAGTCCTTAATAAAGCTGAAACCACAAGTAAATTGCAGGGCTCTGGAATTGTTAAAAGATTCTCCAAGGAATTAGAACAACCATTATACCTATTTATCTTTTTGTAAGTCTATAATGCCTATATTTATTTCGTAAAGGGGACATCCTTGGACACAGAGTCCCGATCTTGAAGGATATCCTCAACATCCTGGACATGGGGAATAATGTCGTCTGCAATTGATAGGGTGACAATCGTCAAAGCCTCTCTTAAATTGTGGTATGTATGAATTGTCTTCATCCTTTATTCCCTAACAGCGTAATTCTTCCCATGTAATTTATGGCAATCAAAAAGCATTCCTCCTTGTGTAAGTCTTGCCATAAGTGCTCCTTCCTAGACGCATATTAGTTTTAATAAACTCTCAACCCTGTGTGTCGGTTTCAACTCTTTGGAGAAAAGCAACGACAGAGAATCTAGTCCTAACTTCAAACACCAAGACCCAGTTTTTGTTGGTTGTACTGTGAGAGCATTTAATGAACTATTTCACCTTGTCAACCAGAGGTTTCAATGTGTGACCAGCAAAGCAAACAACACTTTTCGTTTAATATATTTACTCTCTTATCGTACCAACAATCTTCCAATGCTACAAGCAGCAATGATTTTATCCAATCAGCAGCATGAAAATAACATATGCGATACCTCCATATTTTTCCTCTTTGTTTTCTTGATGATAAAGTTTTAAGAATACCGTGAATCTAAAGATACGACCTGCTACCTCCAGATAGCAGTAAACATGAATAGCATCCAAGGATAGGAGCAACAACGAACTCTACCATCAACTTTTTACTCTCTTTTTTTTTATGATCAAGTTTTAAGAATACCTGGAATCTGAAGAGACAACTCGTTGCCTTCAGATAACAACGAACATCAATAGTAGTCATTGGATAGGAGCAACAATGAACTTGTGTAATCAGCATCTGGTCACAAAAGCCTCCAGAAAACAAACCAAAATGATGATTTTTCAGCAGAAATGTATTCTTATTACCATTAACTACTTCTTCATGATGGAAGAAACATCATCTTCTGGAGTGGTCTCTTCAATGTTTCATATTCTAAAGCAAAAATGGTTCCCTAGTTATTTTAACTTTTCATAAAAATGCAGCAAATTTAGCAGAAGTGGCAGATTCAATAGCAGTGGTAAGGAACTTCAAATCCGAAGAAATGCTTTGTGTGACATCATCAAATTCTACACCTGGAAGGCCTTTTCTTCAAAATTTTGCAATGAACAATCACAAAATCAGCAGCCACACCAATCGGAAAACCACACAAGTATCCAACAGATGCAAAATAGTTGTAGTAAACACAATTTATCCAGCACATAAAAAACGCAATGTCACCTCAGCATTCTTAAAGCATCATTTCATCTGTTCATTATACTATTAATCTATTCATCTGTGCAACTTACAAAATGACAGTACGATTTCCAAGCATCATAATGGCAATAAAAATACAAACAACTGCAATAATTTAATGGAAAAGCAATGTTAGTGTCTGCAATAAATTAAGCCATGCAATTCTTCTTAACTCAAATGTACAGCTCAAACATATCATTACTGATGCTGCTGCGCCAATATTCAATATGCTAGCTCCAATAAATGCCACTGATAGGCTGACAAAAGGTCTACACATCATGATAATCAACTGCAGAAGATTTTTGTTGGAAATGATATCTCTACCATTGTGTAGCTGTGATACCACATTGATTTTGAGCATGAAGGTTTTCACAGTGAGTAATAAATGTATTGTGATTTTCTGAAATGTGTTTTAACAATTAGCCTTCCATTTCTTCATCTTCGTGCTCATTATCCTCGAGTGTAAGATCACCAAGAAGCTCATCCAAAGGTATAGAAGGAACAACTTCACCATCTGTCATAGACGTTGTATCCGCTCGCTGATAATTTTCATTTATGTACAATTCAATCTTGGATTGCATCTCCTGGTCTTCCTGCAGTTCATCCAAAAACTTTTCATAGTCCTCTCATTCCTTCGCATCCTCCATTCTGCCTCTGGAAGATGGTTCAACCTCCATGGGCAATGTCTTAAGCTTCCAAGGCCTAGGCTTGCCCCGCTTCTTCTGGCGCTTCTCTTCATAAATTTTCTTCACCAAAACCACATCTGGAAGATTAAGTCCTTTGTATTTATCTAAATCCACATCATTAGTATTGGAACCATAGAGATCAAAACCAAGAGCATAGTCACCAGGACTCAAAAGATGGCCCAGATGAGTTTTCATTGTAAAAATAGTGTCATTCTTTCCAAAGTCTGAAACACAGGCTACCTTTGCCCCTGCCAATGAATACTTGATACCACCCACAGTAGTCAAACCCATATCAACTTCAATATCCAATACAATATATTCATCCAACTGCCGGTTTGAAAGGAGAGGCTTAAAAGGAACCCTCCAATACTGATTCGCGTCCATAAAAGTGTGCCTCGAAGTAAATGGGTCAAGCAGCATAATATGGGTACTCACTTTTGTGCACAGAACAAGGGGACCTAAGTTACCCAAGTTCGTCGCAACCTTTGGAGGGAGGCAAATCAAATCCTCCTTGCAAATAGGGCAGATTTGAACAGAGAAAGTGTACTTATAATTGTATGTATTGCTCTTTGAATCCTGAGACACAAGTTGTTTGTCATTGCGATTCAAAATGGGCACCACATTGCCCAAAAAGCTCACAAACCTAACTGAATGACTTCTATTAGCAAAGAACTCAGTGTGTCCTCAGGTTGCCTTTCGTCCAAACCACATCACGTGGCCGAGTTATGGCCTACTGTGTCATCGGTGCTACTGCAGCCCTCCTAATCTATGCTCTCGGGCTTCTGTATTGTTTGTGGGTGAGGAAGAGGAGTCGTAAGGTTGAGCCTAGGGGATTTGCGTGGCGGAATGAGGAACATCTGAAATCGTTCGTGAAACCCAACACGGGTGCAGTTTGGTTTGACATTGAAGAGATCAAGGCCGCCACTGATAATTTCAGCGAAGCCAAGGGGGCTTCGCTACTGTGTACAGGGGAACACTTCTGGACGGTCGACGGGTTGTGGTGAATAGATTCAGAAATTGCACTCTGGAATGTGATTCTAAATTTCTGAACGAAGTGGAGGTCATCAATTTCTGAATGAAGTGGAGGTCATCAACAACATTAGGCACCGGAATCTAGTGGTTTTGAGAGGCTGTTGTGTCGCCAGCAACGACAGGGAGGGGCACCAGCTGTTTCTAATATACGAGTACATGCTCAATGGAACTCTCGATGACCACATCTTTGGAGAAAAATTCAAAGCCCGACGTCTGAGCTAGTCACAACGAAAAAACCTAATCCTTGGGATTGCCAAAGGGTTG
Organism: Pinus taeda; assembly: GCA_000404065.3. Lineage (NCBI taxonomy): Eukaryota > Viridiplantae > Streptophyta > Pinopsida > Pinales > Pinaceae > Pinus > Pinus taeda. The sequence continues at coordinate 24,503 of APFE031749420.1, forward strand.
GCTTATCTGCACGACGGTACTGAGCATACCATTTATCACACCCACTAACATTCTGTTGGATGATGAAATGAATTCTTGCGTGGCAGATTTTGGTCTGGCAAGGATCATGGCTAAGGAAGAAGGAAAATCACACCAGACGACGAGGATAGCGGGGACGCAAGGCTACTTGGCTCCTGAATACGCTCTCTATGATCGACTTATTGACAAGAGCGATGTCTATAATTTCGGTGTTGTGTTGTGTTGTTGGAGTTTAAAGGTGGCACAACCTCGTGGATGGGGGAGGATTGTTGGGCCCCAGCGTAGGTTCCATAGAATGACCAGCCGAGGAATGCAAGCCACTGTCACGACGCTTCCCAGAATGATGTCTTTTGCCCAAACGAACCATAATGACAGACAGGTGGTAGGGTGCAGAGAGATTATATACACCAGAGACTGCCGAACAAAGTCGGTTGAAACAATGGGGATGCCAGAAAGAATGCACAGAACACACCCCAAACGCTGGCACAATACATCCAATGCGTAAATCCAGAACAGGGGAGAGCTTACCCTTGGAAAAGGGGAGAGCTTACCCTTGGAAAAAGTTGGCCTGGGGCTCGCGATAGTGAACCAGAATCAGCCCGTCACTATCTACCCCCGCTAACCAGGTTCCGTTGCCGAGAGGCTGACCATAAGGCGTGATGAAAATACTAAGGATCAACATGATTATAATAGCAGGAATGTTGCGTCGAACAGCGCGAGCCATTAATGCAAATATGCTACTCGATCCATCCTTAAAACCTTCCTCCCACTCGCACAAGGTGAATTCATGGGAAGCCACGCTGCTCTGCAGCTGGCAGTACCAGGCTTTAATTTGCTGCATGATGTGCATTAAGAGTAATGGTGCCACCCGCATCCCATCCAGGGGCGTAAATATAATTGTTATAATCAATAAAATATTAATTTTTAAATACAAAAAATAAATTTACTTTTATATAAAATTCATATTTAAATTTAAATTTTCAAACTCAAAAAATCATATTTAAATTTTACATATTCAACAATTTAAAAAGACAAGTTTAAATTTCCATTAAATTTTACATATTTAAAAATTTATAATTACAATATTTTTTAAAACTTAAATTTTAAATAATAAAAAATATATATATAAAAAGGAAAAAATGACGATTTAGATACTTAAAATAACCAGTACTCAATACGAAGCTTGTTAGTCATCTTAAAAATTATGTTACCAACCAAAAAACATATTCAAATTTTCAATATAAAAACCATAATATTTAATTAAAAACCATAATTTAAGATGGTTGATTTGAACCATTTAAATACATTGAACATGCGACAAGATTCCAACTAAAAACGCTGACAAAAATGGCAAAATGAAAATATTTCGTTTTAGTGAACGAGTCCGCGCTTCAAGAAACATGAAATTATTGACAGGTTCGTTCAGCGACGCAATTAGATCCACTCAAGACACGATCATATGTGGCAGAAGGGATTGGGTAGCCAATGACTATGACTGCGTCTTTCTCAATTTCAATTTGCAAGCACACAACCACATCCAAGTACATGACAAAGTCCGTCAATCAAATTTAAAACACAAGACAAAGTCCGTCAATCAAGTTTAAAACACAATTTGGCGTTGTCATTGGCGTTGGTGTCGTTTCTCACTAGTAAAAAATTCGAAGGTCGGCTGGCTATTGGACTTGGCCATGTTCCCGATATGACAATGTTGTTTTTCTACAATAACAACCACTAGTCCTATGCCTTGGTCACCTTCTGACGATTGTGAAATTAAATTGGTCACCTTCTGACGGTTGCGAAATTAAATTTGAGTGTAAACGCAAACACAAGAAGCATAATTGCAGACAATTCAGTGAACTATACCTGGCCAAAAATAAACTGAGCATGACCATTTCTTTGGAGTGGTGAAAGCTTGACAAAAAATCTCATAATATATATCCCTAAAGAGTAGAGACATGAACGACACTCGTTCTTTCGTTACTGTAATTTACAACAGATTCGCTTCTTTGCTGCTACTATATCATCATTGGGAAAGATGAATCCATAACACCGCTGTGCAAGATGAATCCATAACCAGTTATAACTGCTGCGCAAGATGAATCCAATATCAGTTATAACCGTTGGGCAAGATGAATCCAGAGGCAGTTACAACCGTCAACAGTCTTCACAAGTTTCTAGCTGGTCACAATCGCCAGATGTGGGAGTATTTCAAATCAACGGATGATTCTAATTCAATCGCCTAACAAGACATCGAATGGTGCACAGTGAAGACAGGTGGGCAGCTAGGGAGTTTCTCCCAGAGGGAAACGCCTTACGGCGTAAATATGGTTTAAAATAATAATAATAATAAATGATAATTTAATTTTAAAGTGATGAGGATGTCCAGAGAGCGGGCTGGAGACAATTCACACGTGCAGCAGCAGTGCCTGGTACAGTACTCCCTCCAACGCCATGGCCCCAAGAGGGGGCCCTGAGGCCCCTCCTCTTTCGCCTCCTCCACCATAGATCCTTGTGTTTAGGAAGTTGATCGACGATAGTAGTAAATGTCCAGCAAGGCAAACTCAGCGAAAGTTTATAAAGAAACTCGACAACATCCCCACAGTCGCCCTACCCGTTGAAGATTCTTGCAAATCTTCTTTGAACTTAGCTGAAAGAGGGCTCATCGGTCAATTTACAGGGCTATGGCCTTCCCCTAAGGCTGTCGATGCATGGGTACAGAGGAACTGGCGACAACTAGTAAAGGAAGGCATCAAAAGCTTCCTGGTTGGTAAGGGCCTTTTTTTCTTTGTTTTTTATTTAGTAGAAGACATAAATCTCATCTTTAGGAATGGACCATATTTCATGTGACCTCAGGGTCTATATCTAAACTCATGGTCACCAGAATTCGATCTGACACAAGATGTGTCGTCAGCAGTTCTAGTGTGGTTGCGCCTCCCTCATCTTCCACTGCACTGCTGGAATCCGAAGTCACTAGAAACGATTAGTAACACCCTAGGAAAATACAAAGACAGAGCAGAGAGAAGGGATCAATATTCATGTCCAAGAATATGTATTGAAGTCGACTTGGAAATAGGGTTACCTGAAGCCATAAAGTTAACAATAGCAGACTGGTCTTATATCTAAGAGTTAGACTATGAGCAGCTACTATTCAAATGCAAAAAATTGCCATGAATATGGGAATTTCGCAAGATACTGCAAAAAACAAAGGAGGAAGATCTAGAGAAGTCGAAAGGAAAAAAATGGATCCAGATGCAGAAAGCAATCCAGGTCAAGGTGAGTAGCGGGAATAAAGGAAAGAGGTACCGATGGAGTTTGGAACTCCCTTAACAGGAATGGTTTAAACAGAAGGAAGAGGAGAACAGCCAAAGACAATAGCCTCAATAAACCCATTCGAAACCCTCAACAGTTCAATCGAAATTCTAGAAACAGAGATATAGGAGATTGAACGACAAGTTCCCTCACTTGAAGCAAAAAAGAAGAACATATAAGTAACCCAACTTGACTCCTGAGCAGGAACCTCCTCCTCACCCACATATGTAGAAATGACAAGGACAAAACCCCCGGAAACCTCTGGTTCATCGAAAGACGAGACATTCAAGAGACCCTCTAAAAGAGTTGGAAGGAAATCTCATAAGGAAGCCAGGGAAGAAGAGGCAGAGAGGCAAAAAATGCAAGGCAGCTAATCCACCATTGAAATGTCTATCGGGAGAAACACCAGAACAAGGCCCTCTAAGGGGGGATCAACTCATTCCAATTCCGTTAAATAATGAAACTAGTCTCTTGGAATTGCAGAGGCTTGGGGAACCCTTCTAAAGTTGAAGTAGTCAAAGATCTTCTGAAAATAGAAACTCCCGAGATCCTCATGCTCCAAGAGACTAAGATTGAAGGGGAAACCCCTCTTGAGATCAGTGAATTAAAATGGGGAAAAAATGCAGGAAAGGCCATTAGTACAAGAGGTACCTCTGGTGGCCTAGCAACATTGTGGTCGAAGGACAAGTTCAACTAGAAAGCTCCTTTGAGACCCAACATTGGATATTCGCCGAACTTTGGCACCTCTCTAGTAAGCTCTCCATCTCACTCTTCAACCTTTATGTTCCAATCCACCTTACAGAGAAGAAATAATGATGGAAGACCTTGTTTGATTTCTTAGACATTTACTCCCCTCAGAATATAATAGTGGTTGGAGATCTCAGCCTCGTCATTGATCCAAAAGAAAAGAGAGGTGGCAATAGTGGCAGGGACCAAATGCTTCCATTAGTAGAGGAGTTGATACTTCATTGGGATCTTCTTGACTTCAAACAAAAGAAAGGTCTTTATACACCTGGAAAAACAATAGAGCTGGGGTAGAACACATCTCTGCTCACCTAGATCGCTTCCTAGTGCAGAGCTCTTTGTTGTTAGAAAAAAAATTGATCTCCTCAAAAGTTTTCCCAAAGTTGGCCTCAGATCACAAACCAATTCTCTTACAGCTGGAATAGCAAGAAAATTTGGGCCCTATCCCCTTTAGATTCAACTCAATTTGGTCAGGGAAAGAAGGGTTCATGGAAACTGTTATGGAGGCATGGTCCATACCTGTGACAGGATCTACCAGCTTCGTGTGGGAGAAGAAACTAAAAATAACCAAGAGAGCCCTGAAAAAATGGATTAAAGAACCCTCAAATTTCCCTACCAACAATAGAAAGGAGACAGTTGAGTTTTTATCAAATTTGCAAATGGATTTGGAAAGTAAGGAGATCTCTACTTCAGATTTAGAAAAAGAACAAGCTGCCCAAATCAAATCATTTCACACTTTCCGCCATGAAGAAGAGACTTGGAGGCTTAAGTCTTGTAGCCTAAGGCTTAAATCTGGAGATCGAAATACCTCTTTCTTCCATAGGCAATATAGAGCTCAGCTATCTCGAAACCCTATCTCTGAAATCACTTGCTCAGATGGGACTGTGCTCAAAGGACAAGAACAACTAAAAAAGGCAGCAAAAGATCATTTCCAGAATCTGTCTAAAGAGGGAGTGAAAACGTCACCTCTGAATTTCTCTCCCACATTCCATCTTTGGTAAGCAAGGAGGACAACACTAGTCTTACGAAACCTTTCTCCGAGGAAGAAATTTGTAAAGTAATATGGTCCATGGAACCAGACAAGGCACCAGGACCTGACATATTCTCAATTCATTTTTACAGAATCTGCTGGGAAATAATAAAAATTGATCTTCTGAGGATGATTAAAGATTTTCATCAAAAATCCAAAGTGGGAGGCAGTACTAACTCTACCTTCCTTGCATTAATTCCAAAAGAAGTGAATCTGGGCACTTTTGACAGGTTTATGCCAATCTCGCTTTGCAATGCATCATACAAAATCCTGACAAAATTGTTGGCAAACAGAATCAAGCCACTGCTTAGGAAACTCATTTCTCCCACCCAAGGCGACTTTGTCAAAGGGAGACATATATTGGACAATGTAATACAGGTACAAGAAGTCATACATTCTAGTTATTTTCGGCATGAGAAAGGTATGCTCATAAAGTTAGACATGGAAAATGCATTCGACTGGGTAAATCTTTCTTTCCTGTACAAAGTCTTCCTTTCCTTTGGTTTCAGCTCTAACTTTTTCAATTTGATTAAAGCTTGTACTGAAAAGCCATGGATTGCTCCTTTAGTTAATGGCAGGCCAACAAACTATTTCCAAGCCTCGAGGGGAATAAGGCAAGGCTGCCCCCTCTCCCCTTTCTTGTTCATTCTGATGGCAAACTCGCTAAGTAGAAAACTGACAGCTAAAAAGAAAGCAGGGATAGCTCCAGGAGTCAGGTTGACGAAGGGGCTAGAGCCTCTCAATCACGCACTATTTGCAGATGACACTCTTCTTTTGGGCAAAGCCTCCATCAAGATAGCCAAAGTTTACAGTGGAATTCTTCAAAAATTCTGTAGCATATCAAGAGCTCTTATAAATAAAAGGAAAAGTGCAATATACGAGTGGAATGTGGATCAACAAGCAATTCAGAGAATAGCCCTCTCCTTAGGCTTTTTGGGATTCACTTCTTAGGATAAAATCAAATATCTCAGGTTACCAAAACCCCTGGGCCTTAACAAATTATCATTGTGGAAAGAGGTAATAAGCAAAATTAAGTCCAACATTACAGCTTGGGGAGGTCAATGGCTCACCAATGCTGGAAAACTCATCCTTATAAAATCTGTATTGTCCTCCCTGCCTATTTATCAGGCTTCCTTTCTTCTAGCTCCAAAGAAGATCACAGAACAGATCTCCAAACTTATCAAGGATTTTCTGTGGAGAGGAGGAAGAGGAAACCAAAGAAAATTCCATCTAGTGAATTGGGATACAATTAAACGCCCCATCTCTGAAGGAGGCCTGCAAATAAGAGACCCAGGGCTTGCCAATCTGGCTCTTGGAGGTAAATTACTTTGGACCCTCTTCTCAAATAGCAAACACCCTGTCAGTTAGGTCATAAAGAAAAAAAATCTAAAAGGCTCATCGCTAAGGAACATATAGATAGATAATAGCATCAAAGGGACGTCGATATGGCATCTGTGCCACCGCGGGATAGAGTTCTCCCAAAAGCACTTGTATCGCATTCCTGGCAATGGAAAAAACACGATGCTCTGGCAAGACAGCATAATGGGACAGTCGCCTTTAAGCAAAAATGAAGCAATCAAAGAAATTAGGAACTGGCTCATTCAGCAAGGAGTCCTCGCCCTGGCAGATATCTCGAAATGGGACAACTCTGGAAAATGGAAAACTTGGGAAATCCCTCGAGTTCCAGATCAAATGCATAGTCAAAAGACTGATCCAGGTGGATATTGGTGTCCACCCGCTAATTCGACTTGGATCCCCTCTAGTGCTTCGTGCAGTTTTTTTCAGTTTCCTTAATTATAGCACAATTTACTATTTTTAGCAGTTTTTCGGGTCCTAAACTTTCGGAGCCGTTTTGAGGCCCTAAAC
>APFE031749420.1:47897-65425 GCA_000404065.3 Pinus taeda
AGCCTTTTTCATCGGAATTCACCAAAATTCACTAATACAATTTCAAATTTTTTGTTGTTTAAATACATTTTTGAATGCATAAATAGATTCAGCACCGTGAAAAACCCCAAGGCACTCGAATTATGCGGATTAAATAATTAAAAAAAAAATCTCCATTGGGTTTTGATTAAAATTAACTAGAAAAAATGTCGTGAAAAATGTCATTTCATCATAAGTTTGTAGACTATAATTTATATATATATATAATATATAAATATAATAATATAATATATATAAACTTATAGAAATTTATTCATGAATGGTTCCACCTGCATAGAAAGTTGTATAACTCATGGATAAATGCATATTGTTTGGATTCTATAGGTTTATACATTGACATCTATTAATTTTCATAGAAAATATTTTATGCATATGTCTATTTTATACATATGAATTTATGAATTCCACACATAGTCGTATACCATTCTTTCCCAAAACCAAATGTTATAATATTTGCAACAACAAAAATTATAGAGTTTAATTGTGATTATAGTGTGTAACACTCGTGAAAATTCCATGTAATAAAAGTTAATAAAGGCAAAAATAAGAACCATGGTTGATGGGACACTTATTCCAAGTTGAATGTTGGGCAAGACATCTTAGGGGGTGTTCACTTGGTTTATTATGGCTAAGGAAATTGGCTAAGGCTTTGGAAAAGCAAAATGACATTTTTGGTGCATTTATTTATGAAAATAATGGAAATTAGGACAAAAGGGAGGTGAAAGGTCACATGTTGCATGTGAGGAGGGAAATGAAGGAAAATAATGGAAAATGGAGAAAATAGAGGCCTCATTAATAAAAAGGCTTATGAGGATCAGTTGGTAACCTTTTGTCAATTCAATTTTGGAACTCTCTCATTATTCTCTCTCTCGCTCTCTCTCTCTCTCACTCTTGGATACTTGAGTTTTCTTGAGCACTTTGGCATTGGAGAAAAAAGGGAAAATAAGGCAAGAGGAAGTAAAGATCAAGAAGGAAAGGCAGGATCAAGCAGCTACAATAGTATTCTTTGCAGTTATTGATTTACATCTGTATTTTCCTTGCTAGATTTGGCATGCATGGTATTGCATGTGGTTCTTTTGTTGTTATGCCATGGGTTTTTCCAAGTGTATCACTGTTTTCAGCCTAGCCTTGCCATTTCCGAATAGCCATGGTGTGATGGGGTTCTCATGTTTTGGTTGAGCTATATTGCCGAATGGATACGACGCTGAATGAGGTGGATCTCCAAATGATAGAGCACATGGCCTAGTGGTCCCCGAACCAGACTGTGAATCACGGTAAAGCCATTGGCTTAGTGACCCCTGAGCCAAACTATGGGTTGTGGTAAAGCTAGGATTGTATTTCCTATGTGGGCCTAGGAATCCTTGTCGGTGAATGGCGAGATATACGATAAATCCAAGAGGTGGTTTGCTCTATGGTGGGCCTAGTAATCCCAGGTTTGGGATATGCGATAAAGCCTAGAGAGTGGGTCCCGATTTAGGGCCTAGTGATTTGGGTTTGGATTGCGGTAAAGCCTAAGAGACTAGGAAACAAGAAAATTCCTCACAGTGTAGGTGGAGAAATCTGGTGTCATCCATGCTTGTTTTGTCCTAGTGATCCAGTGGAGATCATGGAAAAGCTTGTTATGATATGCTTATTGTGTTGGCCTAGTGATCCGAGATGGACTATGGTAAAGCCTAGTTTCTATTGATGAGGGTGAGGTGGTTTAGCCTCAGTATGCCCTGGTTGGTTCTTTTGGTTTGAGTCCCACATTCATGCTTGGAATCTGGCATGGGGGTGAATGGTTGAAGAGAGATTTGGCTCAACCATTCTATGGTCGGGTGGAACATGGAAGTTCCATCCCAAGTTTGTATTCTCCATCATTAATGAAAGGTTATTTCTCCTTGTGTTTCTATGAGTATTATACTGATATATGTGGATCATATGGTTGTAATTTCATTGGTATTTCTATTGTTATTATGCTAGTTATATGTGTGTTTTATGACAATGGCTATGTATGGCTCTCATCATGTTTTTACTTGTAAATGAATGGACAATTTATATATGGCCTAATAGATTATAATGCAACAAATGATATGAGGGAACAATGGTTCTTAACGATTCTCAAATAAGTATGAGATCCATATGCTTAATTTTGTTGTTTACACCTGTAGATTACATATTTGTGAAATGTTTGATGAAATGTCTGTCATGGCTAGTAGGGGTCTCAATAAAGGCTTGTTCAAGTATTTGCTTTAGCATAATCGTTTCTCTGTTAAATTATCATTTTGAAGATGTCATGCAATTATGGGCAGTGACCTGGGAACTGAGCTTGAAAATGTGGCTTAAATCCCAGGGATGTTGGCACAAAATTGAGCAAAAGAGTCTCTAGACGTTGGCTTGCAGGCATGTGAGAGCATCTAGAGGTCCTTGGACGTTGGCATGCCCATAACATGAGAGCGTCCAGAGGGAAAGTGATCAGAAGTTTCAGTGGGACCCAGGGACAAGTTGCCTGAAGTGTTGGCATGGTTCTCAGAGATTCTGTAGCTAATGTGGAAGGTTTTTGTGTTGTGTTTCTGTCGATTCCATTTCCTTAAGGTCACAGAGGAGGTTGAATCCAAACATAGTAGCCTCTTGTCGCATGTTTACCTTGGTTGGACGGTTACTTGGGTAGATATGGGAGGAGGGTGTAACAGAGAGAGATTGGTTTTAAATAGTTAAAATGTTTTTTTATTATGTAGTTAAAAGAATTATAGATATTAATTTTGATCTGGATTGGAACGTTATATTATTTTTCATCGATATTGATGCTTTCAAAGTGGAAAAGTTGGAGGAATCAACTCACAAGACCATTTTTACCCACAGGTCTTGTTAGCACTCCAAGAAACTCTCCTAGGTTGTAGCTCGAAGATGCCTGGTAACATATAATCTTCAATATCGTTCTCTGAACTATTGGAATGGATTGGGGTTTGGATCAAGTCAGCTGAGTGTTTCAACTCTGTTTTCACTCAAGACATGCATGAACACCCTCAACTTGACAAGGCTCTTGACCACTAATGCTCAATAGTTTATAGATTCAATGAATAGATGGGGAATCCTGACTGTACCAGCAGATACACACATAAACACATATTAATGGCTAGCTAGAGAAAGTAAATGAAGCTTGCAAATCTAATTTATCAACACAGAGATAAGATGACAGTTATCTGGCATTAGACACAGAAGAAAACATGAATAACCTATTCAAGTGCAAGCTTAGAACAAAGGAGGAGATGGCAATTGAACATGTAACAAAAAAAGAAGTTTGTATTACCGGAATGAAGATTAGACGCTGGGAGGAACAAAGTATCCACAGTCTCCAAAAGTTGAACCCTTGATACTTCGAACTTTCAACCATTTATAGGCTTTTTATAATGCTCTCGAACCCTTTGAGGCTCGAGATGTCTTAATCTATCCCCTCTGTCTTCTCAACTACTTGATGTCGTAACTAGACAAACATGAGCTCAGAGGTCTCTTTTTCTAACAACACAGTAACCATATTTTGGTAATTTTGTTGCATTGTTAGGTGGCTCGCTCGTGCCAGCGACGTTCCATGACCATTTATGTTGGTTCGACTGCATCGCGCTGTTGTTTTTCCCCCTTTCGGCCATATATTCCGTTATTTTAGTTCAACTGTCTGACTGTCAAAAAACACTAAAAGAGCCAACAAATTTCCTCCCCGGGTGATTGGTGGGAAGCAGGATATGGGGTCGTTGGATCGATGTGATCAATGGACAAGATCATATCACAAAGATAGAGGAATTGATATCGCATCAACGGCTTTCAAATCGAAAGGTGGTATTTCGGGCAAGATCACAAGAGGTAAGTGGTAATTCGGATTGGCACCCGATTCCACTCATCAAGTGACACGTAGCAGTGAGGAGGAGAGAGGAAACCGCCTTATCTGGTAGGTATCCCTCTCGCTTGTTACCCGAGCAATATGCGTGTTGGCTATTAAATCTGGCAGAAATGATCTAACGGTAGTGATTGGTCGGAGCGGGTGAGCGTAAATCGTTAGTCGGATGAAGTGTGGACCGTCAGATCAGTGGGAAGATCAACGGTGGGGATAAGAGAATGGAGAGTGCAGCGGAAAGGAGGTGAACCAAGAGTGGGCCGACTGATATTTATGAGAGCGGGCCCGCCGATATTTATGAGCACAGGTGTATAATTTTTGAAGTCCAACTTATGGCCAAAGCGGAGCAAGAGGAGATGTGGACCATCGGAGCTAAAACATGGGACATTTCCATTAAAATAGCAGTAGTGCACCTCAGGGCTAACACTAGCTCCTTTTGGGGATGAAAGCCTCCCTGTGAGGTTTCAAGAACTGTAGACTATTGCCTTTCCAATAACAACCAAAACAAACTTATCTCCTAGTGTTCCATTGGGCATGGAGTTTATTTGCATAGTAAACAAAAACTAAAAAAAGCTATTACAATATTAAGGCCTTAAAGCCTCATATGAAGTAAAGTTTCAAAAATCGCCCATTGATTGGGCCATCAAAAACACCTTCACCCTCCAAATTGTGCAGAATGAAAGTAGTGTTCATCTGAACTTGCACAATGACAAATGGTCCTGTCCATAAGGCATCAAATTTACCATGGTTTCCCTTCTTTTCCTTCAATGCATCCCATTTGAGAACCCAGTCACCAACCTGAAAACTGTTCATTTTTGCCTTTCTATCAAAGGTTTCTTTGATCCTCTTCTGATGAATTCTTGACTTCTCAAGCAGTTGTTCTCTGATCTGCTGTAATTCACCCAAGTTACTCATTTTCCTCGCCATGTTGTTTTCTCCATCTTGTTCTTCTTGCAAGAATTTTGCCACGGGGAGAATCAGCTGGATAGGAAAAACAACATCAACCCCATAAACCAGCTTAAATGGAGAATTTCCTATGGACTTCTTGTTGGTAACTCTGTCAGCCCATAGTGCAAACTTGAACTTGGAATCCCAGTTCTTTTTGTTGTCCTCCAACAGTTTTGTGATTATCCTACAAGACTCTTGTTAGATGATTCTGCAGGCCATTGCCTTGAGGATAATATGAAATAGAATGCACCAATTGAATGCCCGTGGATTCACACATGTCCACCAATTCTTCTGCCCTGAAAGTTATTGCATTATCAATGACTAGTTTGGTTGGGCAACCAAATCTAGTGAAAATATTCTCATTCAAGAAATTTATGATAACATGATGATTAGCATTTTTAGCGGGTATACCCTCAATCCATTTGGTGAAATAATCAGTGACTACCAAGATCCATTTGTGATGGCCACTGGAATGTGGATTGATCTCACCTATGAAGTCCAAGCCCCATTACTGGAAGGGACCATTGGCGTGTACTGGCTTCAAGGGCAGAGATTTTAGTTGGTGTCTTCCTACAAACCTCTGACATTTGTCACAAGACTTCACAAAAGAAAACACATCAAAAAATAGAGTAGGCCAATAATACCCAGCTCTCAGGATCTTGTGGGCTGTGGTTTTCCAATAATGATGCCCTCCACAGATGCTAGAATGGAACTAGTGCGTGACTTCTGCAGATTTTCCTTTGTCTAGACATCTCAAGAGGATCCATGATGGGTCTTTTCAATAAAGCAGGTTTTTATTAATGTAGAATTTGGTTGATCTGAGTTTAATGGCTCGGGCTTGACTTGAGCTGAGCCCTAGATAGACTTCGAGCTTCTGCAAAAAATGAATTACACTGGAATACCATTCATAGGTGGCTAGATTTTCAGCCAAAGACTGATTCTGCTCTTGCTCTTCTGTTGCTTCCTCTGTTCACTCACCACCTGAATTTGAACCCATGCAATTGATGTCTAACAAACTGAAATTTTCCTAAGCTATAAGCTTAGCCAAGCCCTGGCCTTTGACAAGCTTGGTGGGCTTCACCTCTATGTTGAACTCTATGAATTTTGCAATCCATTTAGCTCCCTTTCCATCAATATCTAGCTGAGTTAGGACATTTACTAAGGCTGAAGGTACATATGCAACCATTTTGGAATGCAGAATATAAATTCTGAATGCCTTTAAAGATTTTATGAGAGCATAAGCTTGTTTTTTAATAAGGTCATACCTTAGTTCAGTGTCCCTCAGATTTTTGTTGAAAAATGCCACAGGGTGCTCTACGCCTTCATCATTTTTCTACAATAGAACTGCTGCAAGTGTATCATAAGAGGCAAAAGAGAAGATATAAAACTCCCTGGTATAATCTGGACTTATTAGAGTGGAAGCTTCCATGATAACTTGTTTGATGGCTTCAAAAGAGCTTCTTGCACCATCTGTCCATTTTATTTCTGATCCTTTCTTCAACATGGAAGTGATGTGCTTCACTAGCTCTTCAAAGTTTGGAATAAAGCTCCTGACAAAGTTATTATTTCCAAGGAAAGATTGAATGTCCCTTTTTGACTTTGGGATGGACAATGTCTAAATTTCTTGAACTCTCATTGGATCGATCTTCACACCTTCAGCAGAAAAAATATGTCCCAGAAGTTTTCCTTCTTATATAGAAAACTGTGACTTCTTTGGGTTCACAGAAATTCCAAATCGTCTACATTTTATAAACACCTTCTCCAAATGTTGCAAATGGTCCTTGTGGCTGCTGGAAAATATTGTCATGTCATCAAGGTAAATAAGGACAAACTTGTCCTTGTCTCCCACAAACGCTATTTCCATGGCCCTCTGAAAAGTAGTCTTAGCATTCATTAGTCCAAAAGACGTCTTGGAGTACATGAAAGTGCCCCATGGAGTAGTGAAGGTGGTCTTTTCCTGATCTTTTGGATGTACAACAATCTTATTGTAACCTGAAAATCCACCTAAGAAAGACATGACTCTAGCCCCTGAAACTTTTTGCAGCAAGTGTTCCATCTTAAGCAGGGGGTAGTTGTCTTTTCTAGAGCATTTGTTCAAATTCCTGAAGTCAACACAAAGCCTGATTTCTCCATTCTTCTTTCTTACTACCACAAGGTTAGCTATCCACTTTGAATACCTTAGGGGAACTATGATCTTGGCATCCAACAGCTTCTTGATTTCCTTTTCAATCAAAGGCAATAAGAGAGGGCTGATAGGTCTTAACTTTTGCTTAAAAGGGATGGTGTTCTTCTCCAGTGGAATCTTATGTTGAATGATGTTGGTGTCATAGGTCTGAAGATCACTGTACTCCCAAGCAAAAATATCAGAAAATTGTTTCATCAGGGTGCAATACTTGGAACTTTGGGTAGAAGACAAGTGAGTGGACAGATTTATGTACTTTGGATGGGCTGGACTCCCTACATTATGTCTATGAACTGCATACTCATTTTCTTTTTTGGTAGGCTTATAAGGTACATCATTATGATCAAACAGCTTCTCTAGGGGCAGTAATCCTTTGGGTATATGGTTACTAGGCAGTTGAACAATGCTATCCTGACCAATCTCATCCTTTAGCTTGGACTAGTTGCATTCTTCACTGGTTTCGTTTTCTTGGTGAATGTGCATTTCAGACAATTCATCAATGACTTGCAAAAACCTATTAATTTCCTCATCATCTTCAAAAAATTTCCATTATTTGACATTGTCAGGCAGAGATGGTCTATATTTCACCTGAACTTCATAAGTCAATTTAGGAGGCAAAGGAGGAATAAACGTGCTGGTCGACACAGCGAGGGAATCAACAAGCTGGTTCTTCATTCTAGGGATGTAAGAAATGCTGAAACTATTAAAAGAACCCTTGAGCTTCCATACCTCATCTTTGTATGCTTTCAGCCTTGGATGCTTTTCTTGGAAAGTTGTGTTGACCTACTAAATGATAAGGTCTGCATCTCTAAACACCTTTAGACCTTTGATGCCCATTTCTTTAGCATCGTTTAAGCCCAATATCAAGGCTTTGTACTCTGTTATGTTATTTGTAACCTGAAAAATTAACTTGAAAGATAAATGAATGCATTCTTGTGTGGGTGACACAAGGACTATACCTGACCCTGCAACTTCCTTAGAGCAAGTTCCATCAAAGAACATGTCCCAAATTTGTGGGCCTTCTTCCTCTGTGATCTGGAAAACTAGTTTCCTAAGTTGCATGGAGGCCAACTGGGATTCTTCAATTTGAAGAATACAGGCTCAACAGCGTAGATGGGACGATTAGTGGGATTCCTTTCATCACTAAGGATATAAGCCAACTGAGCTTCTCTGTATAATCTCCTACTCTCACCTCCAAAAACTAGGACAGTAGCATAGGACAGATCATTTTGCAATGTTCCACCTACTCTCTTGATCTAACCTCTGGAAAGCAACATGCCAAACTTGGGGGGTACATCTGCGACCACAATATCCATCATCATGCTCTTCATGGGTAGCTAAGACAAGGTGATGGCTAGGTCTTTGATTAATCCCAAACATTTCACTTTTCTAGATTCAAAAGAAAACAGGTCATGATAAGACTTGGTAATGTCAAGACCCAACTCATCCATGATAGCCTTGGGCATTAGATTATGGTTGGCTCCTGTGTCCAAAAGGAAATTGTGAAGGATTCTGTCATGAATAGTCAAATAGACATAGAATGATGGGGAGTTTTCATCATAATTTTCAATCATTGGGTTGAGAACAACAACTAGTTTGTCATCTTGTAGATTTACATAGTCAATGGAGGCTTGGATGGCTTTAGGCTCAAGGGCCTCGAGGATCGATCTCTTGAGGGACTCATTCTTCACTAGTTCAATCAGAGGTATAGGTATGCCTAGCTTCTGAATTTCTGATTCAAAACTGAAAGGAGAAGGAGACTTGTCAAGGCCTCTTACCTCATGAGCTGGAGCTTTGAGGATGGTGGGATCAACTACCAGTCGTTTCTGCTTTTTAGCTTGTTGTATTGCAGGGACAACAGCTCTCTGAACAGGAGTTTCCTTGGCATTATTCATCTTCGACCTCAGATCATATTTGTGTTGATCATTAGTTTGCAGAACAACTCCACCATCCCACTCTTGGCTAATCTGGTCATTGAATAATGACTTTTCATAGGAAGCTGAGGTCAAAAAGGAGGCACTACCTTTGTCTTCCAGACAATGGATCTCATCATCTTCTTCAAACTATTCTTCTTCCATGACTACATTTTGGAAAGGGGTCTTCACCCTTTGGTCTTCATTGCCATCTTTTCTTCTTTGCAGAATCTGCAACTACTCATTATTCTTCTATATGGATTTGGATTTCTAGGGGCAAAGATATTAGGAACTCTTCCTTTCCCAGGGTGTTGCTCAACCTTTAATTTGGAGATTTCAGAGGCTAATGACTCTATCATCTTGGTCATTTTATCTATCTTGGGATCTAAAGATGATGAAATTCGCCCCTCTATCTCCTTATATCAATATTCCCCTTGAGCTTCTCTACAGCGATGATGTTTGATTCTACTTCCAAGGCTGCATCCTACATATTAGCCAAGGTAGCACATTATCTCTCCCTCAATAGTAGACAGAAGTCAGAATCAAAGGGACTAGCATAGGTGAGTTTAGCAGAGGTAGTGATGGGTTTTACTTCAGCTGGTATTTTGTTGTACATGCAGTTAAACCTCTTATTAAAATCAGACATCAACTCACCATTTTCCCTCTTTAAGTTCCCAAACTCGGTGTGGTAGTAGAGTAGATCCTTCTTATCCCCCCAATTCTTTAGGAATGCATCATCTAAAGACTCAATATCTTCTATAGACCTTGGGGTCAGTTCTCTGAACCATTTTCTAGCCTCTCCATAGACTTTGGACAAAGACTCTCATCCATACATCAACTTCACTAATGTCTAGGCTATTAGCATAGCTATAGAATGATTCAAGATGTTCCTCAACTATAACACCTTCAGTCCTAGTGAACTTAGGCATATACTTCTAAAATTCTCCAGTAGGCATGGCATTCAAAGGAGCGAGCAGTACTAGAGGTCCATACCTAGCAGCGACGATTCTTTCCATTTTGGTAGGTGCTGCCATAGTTGTGGTGGCTATAAGGGTACTGGAAGTCTAAGTGACAGAGGGTTGAGGAGTGAATGATAGGACTAAAGGAGTATGATGGATAGGAGGAGAGGCTTCCTTTGGGCTTATAACGAAAGAAGAACCTAAAGAATGAGCTTTATGAATCTATGAGATTTTTTTCACTGCTAGTATTAGATGCTATACTCTCAACATGTATTTGTTCTATTACCGAATTTTCTTGAAGAGATATAAATTGTTGTTTACAACTACCTCAACCTAATGCTCCTTTCTGCAACACCTTTCTTTCTTTGATGATTTTTTTAGGGTCAGGTACTGGGTTAGCTCGTGGCTTCTGAGGATTTCTCTGAGTATGCCTCACAAACTGAGCCAGAACTATGTAGTGGAGTTGCCAAGAGGTTCGTCCTCCAGTAGAGTCGCCAGATAGATGACTACAACCCAAATAGTGTCCAGGATTTGTCTATCATCAAAGTTGGATCTGTGTCGTCCCCCAGGGAAGCTGAGCTTTAGTCTCCTCTCCCCGGCAGCGGTGCCAATTATGTTAGCACTCCAGGAAACTCTCCTAGGTTGTAGCTCGGAGATGCCTGGTAACATATAATCTTCAATATCATTCTCTGAACTATTAGAATGGATTGGGGTTTGGATCAAGTCAAATGATTGTTTCAACTCTATTTTCACTCGAGACATGCATGAACACCCTCAACTTGTCAAGGCTTTCAACCACTAATGCTCAATAGTTTATAGATTCAATGAATAGATGGGGAATCCTGATTGTACCAGTAGATACATACATAAACACATATGAGTGGCCAGCTATAGAAAGTAAATGAATCTTGCAAATCTAATTTATCAACGCAGAGATAAGATGACAATTATTTGGCATTAAACACAGAAGAAAACATGAATAACCTATTCAAGTGCAAGCTTAGCACAGAGGAGGAGATGGTGATTGAACATGTAACAACAAAAGAAGCTTGTATTACTGGAATGAAGATGGGAAGTTGGGAGGAACAAAGTATCCACAGTCTCCAAAAGTTGAACCCTTGATACTTCGAACTTTCAACCATTTATAGGCTTTTTACAATGCTCTCGAACCCTATGAGGCTCGAGATGTCTTAATCTATCCCCTTTGTCTTCTCAACTACTTTATGTCATAACTAGACAAACATGAGCTCAGAGGTCTCTTTTTCTAACAACATAGTAACCATATTCTAGTAATTTTTCCGCACTGTTAGGTGGCTCGCTCGTGCCAGCGACATTCCATGACCATTTATGTTGGTTCGGTTGCATCGTGCTATTGTTTTTTCCCCTTTCGGCCATATATTCTGTTATTTTAGTTCAACTGTCTCACTATCAAAAAACACTCACAGAGCCAACAAATTTCCTCCCCCGGTGACTGGTGAGAAGTGGGATACGGGGTCGTTGGATCAATATGGTCAATGGACAGGATCATATCACAGAGATAGAGGAATTGATATCGCATCAGCATATTTGAAAGCGAAAAGTGGTATTTCGGGCGAGATCACAAGAGGGAAGTGGTAATTCGGATTGGCACCCGATTCCACTCATCAATTGACAAATAGCAGTGAGGAGGAGAGAGGAAACCGCCTTATCGGGCGGGTATCCCTCTCGCTTGTTGACCGAGCGATATGCACGATAGCCATCAGATTTGGCAGATATGATCTAACGGTGGTGATTGGTCAGAGCGGGAGTGTAAATTGTTAGTCGAATGAAGTGTGGACCATCAGATTAGTTGGAAGATCGATGGCAGGGTCAAAGAATGGAGAGCGCAGGGGAAGGATATGAACCGAGAGTGGGCCTGCCGATATTTATGAGTGCGGGTGTATAATTTTTGAAGTCCAACTTATGGCCAAAGCGGAGCAAAAGGAGACGTGGACCATCGGAGCTAAAACAAGGGACATTTTCGTTAAAATAGTAGTAGTGCATCTCAAGGCTAGCAAGTCCCACTTTGGCGAATTGGAGTCTGAAACCTTTTAGAAGTAGTGTGAGGCATCAAGCAACATTTTGTAGGGATAGAAATTTGTCTTTTAAGCGATGCATCCCATGGTTCTATTCTACACACAGGTACCTTTCCAATGGTTCAATAATTATCTCAGTCAGAGCTTTGTTGAAAATGGCAACAAGAAATGCAAAAAATAGAAATGCTAAAAATAATGTTGCTATAAATAGCATTTCAAGATATACTCCAACTCTGTTGGAAATAGAAAAAATAGAAATGCTAAAAATAACATTGCTATAAATAGCATTTCGGGATATATTCCGATTTTAATTAGTCCCTGAATTAAAATTTGAATTTGGTCTCAGCAGCTGTTTGAAAAATAAATAATTAATTAATATTGAGTTAATTAGTTGGAGAAAATGAAACATGAAGTCTATGTGAACACATGCAAGAATTATCCCTTTGATTGAGGAAGTTATCCCTTAATTAAGGAGATAAGGATGAGTTGTATTTGAGTTGTAATTAGTTAGCTCAGTTAACTGAATTAAGTCCAGTTAAATTAGTTCCAAATAGTTGGAGGAACTAATTGTGAGTTCAGTTAGTTAATGCATGCATGCATGCAACTAGTATTCTCCAGATAACTGAATATTCTCTCATAAATAACACATGCATGTCATTTCAAGGAAGACCGTTGAGATTAAAGGAAGGGATAGTGTACTATCAGTTGGAGGAATTTTCCTATAAAGGAAACTCATCCATGCAAAAGGAATTATCTCCTTCAGGATTGCACAGTTATTTCAGAGGTCAGTGTTGTGTGTGAGGTGAGAATCACATAGGTTGCAGCTAGAGGGCCCAGGAGAAATTGCGCAAGGAAATAGGATGCTTGGAGGATTGAAGGGAGGCATATGTGTTGTCTATTCTATCTATGAGTAGCAGTGAGGGGTTATACTAAGAGCTGAATAGCTTGTGAGCTAAAGCTTTGTGTAATCCTGAGATATTTCCACTTGTATGATAATGTAGATAGCGGGATTTTTAGCTGAGGCTTTCCCCACAATATTCTTCTGTGTTTCATGTGTGATTGAATCTTCTTCTCTGTTATATGTGTTCTATTTGATAGTGCTCAAAATCGATTAATCTTCTGCAAGTTTGATTGTAGAAGTAGATTAAGTATTTTGCTTTAGTACATTGCATAATCAGTTTAATCTATGGTGAAATTTCTACATGGTATCAGAGCGAGGTTTTTTAGAAAAAGTTTTACAAGGTATCGGAGCAATGGTGAGTCTTGCTCGCCTCAGTCTTCCTAAAAGTTGGCATAGCTACCAGGACTCAGTGAACGAAAGAGAGAAACTGCCAAATTGGGAATGACTGTGGTCAGATCTGATGCAAGAGGAGATCAGGAGGAGCACCATAGACGGTTCTTCATCCAAGGAGGATGAAGAAAATTTTGCCTTAGTAGGTAAGGCAAGGAAAGGGAAGGAGAAGGATTCTCATTCCAAATTGAATTCTTCTCATGGTGGGAATAAGATTGACAAATCTAAAGTGTGATGCTTTAATTGTCATGAGGTGGGCCATTATGCAACTAATTGTCCATTGAAGAAATCCAAGAAGGGATCCTCGGAAGGATCTGAAGGTGAGGCATTGGCCTCTCAGTTCGAATTGGATTTTACCCTCATCGCATGCATGGTTTCACCGATGATGGGTTGTGGTTGGTTTCTTGACAGTGGAGCCTCATTCCACATGACCGGCGATAAGAGTTTGTTCAGTACCTTGGAGGAGAAGGACCTCCAGATGCGCATAGAGATGGGTAATGATGAAAAGTATAGTTTCAGGAGTGAGCACGGTTGCTTTTCAGAGGGAGCATGGAGCTCGCATCACCTTGATAGATGTGAAGTATGTGTCACGACTGAAGAAGAACTTGGTATCGATCGTGGTGTTGGAGGACAAAGGCTACGATGTTGTCTTCAATAAGGGAAAGGTTTTACTTAGATACATCACCACGAGACAAGTGAAGCATATCAGTTCATGAGTCAAGAACCTCTCTGCTCTTGAGGTTAAAGATGCATGCAAAGCCTTGAGGAGCAAGGCAACTGTTGGAGACTTTGTGGTTGAGAGGGAGAGTAAATTACCTCTGAACATGCAATGCGAAAAGAAGTCTCAAACAATTGTGGAGGAGCCACAATTGGTGAAGCATCTTCAGGAGGTTGTGGAGCAGCCACAATTGGAGAAGCAGAGAGGAGATCGAGTGGAGGCATCCAGTCATGTAGAGACCTCTAGTAGGGGGAATTTTGAGCCAAGTGGGAAGAGGGATCACATGCAGCCATACCTCCAGGTGTGAGGTGGGGCGAAGTGAAGTGATAGTCCCAAGAAGGCTGAAATAGGGGCAGGATCCTTGAGGTACCCAACCTTTTTTATTAGACCTTGCTACGGGAGCCCCGACGAGGAGTAGCAGGACTGGATAAGTGGGTAGAGACGGATGTGGATGGAGAGGCAGAGGGAGCTACAGTGCAGGAATCCCAAGACAGCGCAGAGCTAGCAGGTTGCAGCAATGCGAGAGGCACAAGAGTGTTGCACCAGTGCAGGATGGCACAAAGAGGTGTGCAATGGTGCAAGATGCAGGGAGTTGTTGCAGCAGTGCAGAGGTTAGAGAGGGAGTACTTGTCAGCGACATAGGGAGCTTCAACATCAGAGGGTGTTTTTAGCCCAACAAGGAGGTTAGTTGGGAGATCAGTTACTTACTTCTCAATAACTGAGTTGCAGTGCAACAATAGGCAACATGATGCAACATGATGAGAGGAGGTGCAGTGCGGATGCAGTGCTGGGAGACAAGACTAGCAACAACACGGATGGAGCAGGAGGAATTAGTGTCATTGATGCAGTTAGAGATCAAAGTGATAGAGGCTAGAGTAGTCAGATACTGAAGAGCATAGAGGTGCAGAGTTTTCAGTCGACATAGGCAATAATAGTTAGAGACTTTTATGACAGAGGCATCATTTTGATTCAGGTTGGATATTTTTTGTTTCTGGAGTTGTTGAAGCAACAACACTTGAGAGAAGTGTTGCATGCAGAACATTCTAAAGGTTCAGGATCAGGTTCGAGTTGAATGCCTTTATTGTTGAGAGAGAGTGTTGAAAATGGCATCAAGAAATGCTAAAAATAGCATTGCTATAAATAGCATTTCAGGATATACTCCAACTCTGTTGGAAATAGCAAAAAATAGAAATGCTAAAAATAGCATTGCTATAAATATCATTTCGGGATATATTCCAATTTTAATTAGTCCCTGAATTAAAATTTGAATTTGGTCTCAGTAGTTGTTTGAAAAATAATTAATTAATTCATCTTGAGTTAATTAGTTGGAGAAAATCAAACATGAAGTCTATGTGAAGACATGCAACAGTTATCCCTTTGATTGAGGAAGTTATTCCTTAATTAAGGAGATAAGTATGAGTTGTATTTGAGTTGTAATTAGTTAGCTCTGTTAACTGAGTTATGTCCAGTTAAATTAGTTCTAAATAGTTGGAGGAAGTAATTGTGAGTTCAGTCAGTTAATGCATGCATGCATACAACTAGTGTTCTCTAGATAATTGAATATTCTCTCATAAATAACTCATGCATGTTAGTTCAGAGAAAGACCCAGTTGAGATTAAAGGAAGGGACAATGTACTATCAGTTGGAGGAATTTTCCTATAAAGGAAACTCATCCATGCAAAAGGAATTATCTCCTTTAGGGTTGCACAGTTATTTCAGAGGTCAGTGTTGTGTGTGAGGTGAGAATCACACAGGTTGCAGTTGGAGGACCCAGGAGAAACTGCGCAAGGAAATAGGAGGCTTAGAGTACTGAAGGGAGGCATATGTATTGTATATTATGTCTATGAGCAACAGTGAGGGATTGTACTGAGAGTTGAATAGCTTGTGAGCTAAAGCTTTGTGTAATCCTAAGATATTTCCACTTGTATGATAATAGAGATAGCGAGATTGTTAGCTGAGGCTTTCCCTAGAGTATTCTTCTGTGTTTCATGTGTGATTGAATCTTCTTCTATGTTATATGTGTTCTATTTGATCTTGCTCAAAATCGATTAAGCTTTCACAAGTTTGATTGTAGAAGTAGATTAAGCATTTTGCTTTAGTACATGCATAATTAGTTTAATCTACGGTTAAATTTCTACAAGTTCGTATGCAAAAGTTATGCCACCGGAAGTTGACCTTCATTTCTTGACCTCCATTATTTAATAGAATGCCATGTCGACGCTTATTATCCATGGAGAAGGGGCTAACCACATGATCATGATGAATAAGACTTTAGAAGAGTTAATTTTGTAACTTTAATTAAGAGTTGGAGGAGTCAAACTTAAACACTAGTAGGCTATTAGGTTGTGTTATAACCAAGCCACTAGGAGGAAAAGGGTTCCCATTCTATTTGAATGCATTTTGTTCCATAGATGAGCAGAGTAGCTAAGAGTGGATAGGAAGAGAGAAAATAAAGAGGGTTTTTGCATTGTAATATACCACAAGCCACAAGTTGTTAAAACAAAAGACAACATAAAAAAATATATTGAACCAAATTAACCCATAAAATGGACATTACGTGGAAAATCCCATTCGGTGAAAACCACAAGGAAAGGGATTATATATATTTTATTGTAATAACAATAATTCTATTATATTTCACTCACTTTATTTTACTCACACTTCTATTAAAAGACCATTACAATACCATGGGCCCAATACCATACCATGGGTTACTCATACCATGGGTGTGGACAACTTTTACTTTGATATTGTCTCACACATATGAATCTCCTACTTAAGACCAAATAAAAGCTTAAGTAAATATTTTTGATGTTGTTTCTTTCTCCTTAGTACTAATCATTTCCTAAGATGTCTTTCATCATGTTTGTAATACTCTAGCCAAGGTTCTCCAAAGCTCTTGCTTATCCCTTGGAAAAATCTTTGTTAACATATTAGTTGGATTGGCTTTAGTGTGT
The DNA here is from genome assembly GCA_000404065.3 of Pinus taeda. NCBI lineage: Eukaryota > Viridiplantae > Streptophyta > Pinopsida > Pinales > Pinaceae > Pinus > Pinus taeda. The sequence goes on from APFE031749420.1 coordinate 64,827, forward strand.
ATTTTATCCAACTATAGTGTTATAGACATATTTGGGCACTGCAAACCCAATCATATATGTCCATAAACCAAGGGCTTCTGAGTCCCTAAAAGTGTTGTTTCACACCCTAAAGAAACAAGGTCAATTGATTACATCATCTCCCAGAAGTTCTCCATGAAAAACTACTCAGAACTGGTAAAAACTGGACCATACAGATTGCTCAGTGCTAAGGGTGCGATGCATCTCACCTACCACATGCAAAAAGTGCGATGCATACTGAAAATCCCTTCTGTAGGGTGCGATGGGCAAGAGTAGATAAATGGCAAAGACAGTTTGCAAGGTGGATGATCATGGAATCTTCTAGAAACTTCTCCTGTGACACTTGCCTCTCTGAATTCCCCCAGGGATGAGTAAGAGATCATGAATCTCCAAGTGGAACCAAGAACTATTAGAGAGAGGACACTAATCGAAATCCCAGAAGCTGACTCACACCCCTGCAAACATCTATATATGGATCCCTCATCCCAGAGATCCAGAGGCTGGAATCTTGTATCTTATAAGGAAGTGTTGTTGGTTTCTTGGTGGAACATCATAGTGTTGGGTGATCTAAGCTTTTCATG
>APFE031749420.1:73756-92550 GCA_000404065.3 Pinus taeda
GAAAAGTATTTTTCAACTTCTTGAAAACCATGCCCAAAGTTCATGACTAAAACATGAAGTTATTTAATATTTAAATATGGAAAAATGGGCTGCACATAATACTTTGAATCTTCCAAACTGTGATATATGTGAAAAATATGAGAGATGTTTTTACTAATGGGCCCATTCCCAACAAAACCCTCTTTCAATTTTCAAATTTGTTTTCTCATTTGTTCATAAACCATGCTCGAAGTTACTGCCTTTTATTGGAAAAAACAATTTAAAAAACAAAGTTTTGTTAACTGAAAACAAAACATGCTTTGACACCTTTTCCCTTTAACTATTGAGTTTCTATCATTATGTTTGATATAGTAACCTTGGTGAATAACATAATATAATGGATTAACCCTACAGGAGGCAGAAATAATCCAATGTGAAATCATGATGAAACATGTCACCATTTGTTTAGCCAACACTCGCTTGATCAAATGCTCGCTCCTTTTCTAACATGGAATCTGTTAGCGCCTTTTGATATTGACATCAAAAAATTTAAAATTCAAACAACCGATGATACTCCAGCTCTGGGTGTTTTAATTTACAAATATACAATAAGCGTTGGTATTCTATCTGTCACTACTTTTATACTATTTTTTACAAATTGGTGCTGACACTGAAACTGTTAGTGCCTTAAAACTATTAACTAATATTGTCATAACACTACTCATAAGTCATTTTATCATTAATGAACCAAGAGAGGGAAGAGAAATTCAAAATTCTATATAAACAGGCCATTGGAGAACCAAAAATAAGAAGTAAAGCATTATTCGACGAAACTGCTCCTCAACAATCCAACATTCTAGTGGGTAGAGTATTTCACCATTGAGAGAGTATTCATACTTGTTTGAGAGAAATAATAATATTGCAAGGATATTGAGGAAATTATCTTCCTTGTTGAGGATTTTTTAACACCATTGCACAAACAATTCTCTCCAAGTGCTTTATCATTCATCTATTGTATCTATTCAACATTCAACAGTCAATAAAAGGAAACCTTTTCCATTACTTTGTTGATGTTTTTGCTTCATCAAGGATTTTTTATGTGTTTATTTATTAGTTTTTAGTTCATGTTTATGTATGCATAGTTTTCACCATTTACAATGCTATGTTTACTCATGTTTATCCACTGGCAACAACCAATTCTCTATGTTTTCTTTGTATGGAACAACTAACTGCAAAGGTGTCTTTGGTACTCCATAGCAAAAAATACACTACCACAGATGATATCCATAAAGTGTTATAAATGGGGTCATTTTTTTTGTAGTATGGAAGGAAGTGTTATACCACCATTAACCTAGAGGTAACCACTTAACCCATTGTGTTTGTTTATTAGATACAAAGCAACAAGATATATTTCCAAACATTTGTTCACCATCTCAGTTTTCCTATTAGATTGAGGATGATAATATGAGATATGAGAAAATTGAGTGCCAAGACAAGAAAATAATTCCGTCCAAAAATTTCCAGTGAAAATTAGATCTTTGTCACTTACAATAATCTTTGGGTTTCCATGTAGCTTTTGAATTGTTTCCATAAATGCAATAGAAATTGTACTAGGTTTAAAAGGATGAGATAATGCACAAAAGTGTGAATATATGGTAAGTATATCAACTACCACCATGACGACACTCTTTCCTTCAAACCTGGGTAAACCAATGATAAAATCCATTGAGACCTCCTCCCAATGATGACTTTGAATGCCTAAAGGTTATAACAGACATGGGGTCTTAATTGTCTCAACTTTATTTTGTTGGCTAACCAAACATTCTGCCACAAACTTCTGAATATATGATTTAAGGCCATTCCAAAAAAATTCATTCTTGACCTTATGGTAAGTTTTTATAAATCTTGAGTACCCTCCTAAGGGGGAGGTGTGAAATTCCCAAAAAATATATTTTTTGAGTTGGGAATTCTTACAGAGATATAAGCGATCCTTGTACCACAATGAATCATTTTTCTAGATGAATGTATCAGATTTACTGGGATCTTGTTATATCTTTTGAATGAGTGTCCATACCTCTTCTTATTTCTTCCATTCATCCCTTGTTTTAGTTATCCAATTAGGTTGGATAATAGAAATGGCACAGAGCAATGCTTCCACATCCTCATCCTTTCTTGAGAGTGTTGCAACAACATGTTGCTTCCCTTTTTTGTAGATTATTTTAAAGTCATAACCCAAAAGTTTTGTGACCCATTTTTGCTACTCTTCTAAATATTATCTTTGTTCCAAAAGTATTTAAGACTATCATGATCTATTTTTACCTTGAAGTGTCTTCCCATTAGGTAAGGTCGTCATTACTTTAGTGCATGTAGTATTCCCAACATTTTCTTCTCATAAATAGGTTTGTGTAAATACTTTCCCTTGATTGGATGACTTTCAAAAGTAATGGGTCATCCTTCTTGCATTAAAACAACACCAATTCCATTTCTTGAGGCATCACATTCCACAATAAAGGTTTTTGTGAATTCTGGTGTAGTTAATATCAGTGCTTGGCACATTTCCTCTTTAATATGTTCAAAGGCCTTAGTTTCTTCTGAAGTCCAGGAAAATGCATTTTTATTTGGTAATATTGTTAGAGGAGCTATTATTCTCTCATAATTCTTAACAAACTTGCGAGAATATCCTGTCAACCCGAGAAATCCTTGAATATGCTCTAGGGTTGTGGGGATTTTCCATTCCTTAATGGCTTTAATTTTTTAGGGTCTAGCTTAACACCCTCATGAGACAATATGACCCAAATATTCCATTTCATGTACTCCAAAGAAAAAATTGGAGGTTTTTGCATATAATTGTTTCTCCTCCAATAGTTTGAGCACCTTGTCAACATGTTGATCATAATCCTTCCAAGACTTGCTATAGATTAGTATATCATCAAAAAATACTAGCACAAATTTTCTAAGGGTTTGAAAATGGAATTCATCAAACCTTGAAATGTGGAAGGTGCATTAGAAAGGCCAAAAGGCATGACAAAAAATTCATAATGACCTTCATGAGTTCTGAATGTTTTTTTTTTTCGAAATATCTTCAGTCTTCATTCAAATTTCATGATATCCTGAACAAAGATCCAACTCGGTGAAGTAAATTGCTACATGTAATTCATACAACAAATTGCCAATGATAGGAATGAGAAATTTATCTTTAATAGTGAGCTTGTGTAGCTCCCTGTAATATAGACACATACACCATGATCACTACTTATGCACCAATACTACTGGAGCAAAGAAAAACTTTAGCTAGGTTGAATTGTATCGGCCTTTAGCAGTTCTGCAACCATACGTTCAATTTCACTCTTTTGTGTTGGGTGTGGAACTTGATTATCTTCCTTATTCAAAGGTATCGCTGCATTGGACCCCATTTCGTAACGTGGCGCCAACGCCGCCTGTAAAATGTACGCTGCCAGGGGGGTCCTTGTAAAATGTTTTAATTGCATAGTAAATCTGGGCCATTTATTAGGCAGAGATCTGACGGTAGAAGTTATGTTTAATTTAAGGTTTTTTTTCCCTAGAAGGCAACCCCTCACCATATATGAGGGAATTGTATTGTGTCTATGCATATCTATATTCTGAGAAAGAGAGAGGAGATCGTGTGAGATCGAAGAGGGAATTACAGCGGATCTGTTGTAGGTCATATATCTTCATTTTGCTAGATAATATAAAAGGAAGGACTAGCTGTTTCTCCATGGACGTAGCCCAAATTGGGTGAACCACGCATATATATGTCTCTCTTGTTTTATGTGTTTTCGGTGTTTATATTTCTGCAATATTTTATTTGTTCCATTGCTATGTAATACATAGTTTTATAACAACTGGTATCAGAGCCGAAGGTCTATTTGGATGATAAACTCGCAGGAGAGAAGGGTTCCTAGTTCGAGTGGGAGCAATGGTGGAATATGGTAGGTTTAGGGTCGAAAAATTTAATGGCCAAAACTGCAAGCTATGGAATATGCAAATGGAAGATTATCTGTATCATAAAGATCTATACCTACCATTGAGTGGAAAGACAAAGAAGTCGATGAGTATGATAGACACATAATGGGATATTCTCGACGAAAAGGCACTTGGAACAATATGGCTGTGCCTAGCGGCATTAGTAGCCTTTAATATTAAAAATGAAATGACAATAGAGGGTTTAATCTCAGCATTGGCCAAATTATATGAAACATCCTCAGCCTCAAATAAGGTATTTCTTATGAGGCATTTATTTAATATGAAGATGTTAGAAGGTGGATCTGTTGCTGATCATTTAAATGTATTTAATATAGTTACCAGTCAGCTAAGTTTTGTAGGGGTAACTTTTGATTCTTTTCTATGCTCACTGCCAGAAAGTTGGGATGGTTTAGTTATGGCCATTATTAATTCTATCTCTGGATCTAGTACTTTAAAGTTTGATGATGTTGTCGGTGCAATCCTTAGTGAGGAAATGCGACGGAAAAGCTCCGATGAGACATTAGGTAATGCCTTGACTGCAAGGACTAGGGGAAGAAAAATGGAAAGAGGAAACAGCCCATGATATCGCAGTAAGTCAAAGAAAGGCAGCTCCAAAATCATATTGGAGATAGTGTGCTAGAAATGCAGGAAGAAAGGACACCTGAAGAGATACTGCAAGTCTCGGAAGGGAAAAGAAGGAGATGAGCGACAAGAAAACAATCATGAAGAGAATGTGACAGGTGATGTGTTTCAAGATGCTTTGATTCTTTCATTAGAAATTATTATTGATTCCTGGGTGGTAGATTTAGGGGCCTCATTGCATGCCACACCTGATAGGAAACATTTTCATGATTATGTTCAAGGAGATTTTAGACAAGTTCAATTGGGTGATGATAAACATTGTAAAATCATTGGAATGGGTACAATTTCCATAAAACAACAGAACATAAATCAATGGCTATTGAAGGAGGTAAGACATGTTCCAGATCTAAAGAAAAATATGATTTCAACAAGGCAGTTGGGAGGTGAAGGCTCTGTGACTACTTTTATAGATAAAACCTAGAAGGTTGCTAAAGGAGCCATGGTAATAGAAAAAGGAGAAAAGGTTGGCACATTGTATTTATGCAATGGTTTTTCTAATTCTATTAATGCCTTAACCTCTACAAGAGAAGATACGGAATTGTGGCATCATAGGCTCGGGCACATGAGTGAGAAGGGGATGCAAATTCTTCACTCAAGAAATTTTTTGCCAGGTTTGAAGCATGTTGGTTTAAAATTCTGTGAGAATTGTGTTTATGGAAAACAAAAGAGAATCAGACTCCGTAGAGTTTGGAAAGAAAAGAAGAGAGAAAAATTAGAGCTTGTGCATACAGATGTATGGGGACCTGCTCAGGTATCATCTCTTTGTGGCTCTCGTTATTATGTTACTTTTATTGATGATGCAACTAGAAAAACCTCGATTTATTGTATTCGGAATAAATCTGATGTATTTGATACTTTCAAGAAATGGAAAGCTTTGGTTGAAAATGAGACAGGAAAAAGGTTGAAGTGTCTCAGATCAAACAATGGAGGTGAATATTGCAGCAAAGAGTTTGATAGGTAATGTTCAGAGAATGGAATTTGCAGAGAGAAGGAAATTCTGGGAACACCACAAGAAATGGTGTGTCAGAAAGGAGGAACATGACAATCATGGAGAGTGCAAGGTGCATGAGGTTGCATGCAAGATTTCCTTTACAATTTTGGGTAGATGCTGTAGATATTGTTGTTTATCTAATAAACAGAGGCCCTTCAAGTTCCTTGGATGGTGCTATTCCAGAGGAGGCATGTACAGGTAAAAAGGTAAAATACTCATTTTTAAAAACTTTTGGTTGTGAAGCCTTTGTCCACATTAATAAAGAAAATATAACAAATCTTGAGGCAAAACCAAAGAAATGTACCTTTATTGGATATGGTGTTAATGATTTTTGTTATCGCTTCTATGATTATGAAAAACACAAAATCATTAGGATCATAGATGTCATATTCAATGAAAAGGTTTTGTATAAGGATCAGATGCAGGAAAATAAAAAGAAAAAAGAAAATAGAGAATACACAATGCTTGATGAGATCATAGAAAAGTGAAGGTGCCTGAAAATCATAATGATCAATAGCCAGAACAAATACAACAACCACACTAGCAACAAACACCTCAAACACCTGAAAGTGGTGTTAGAAGATCTACTAGGATAAGTAGACCCTCTAAAAGATACTCTCCTTCATTATATTATGTATTGTTGACTGATTCTGGTGAACCAGAATGTTATGAAGAAGCAGTGCAAGTAGAAACCAGGAAGAAGTAGGAGCAAGCCATGAAAGAAGAGATGGAGTCCTTAGAACATAACCAGACTTGGGACTTAGTCAGGTTTGCTGTAGGTAAAATAACATTCCAGAATAAATGGGTTTACAAGTTGAAGGAAGAAGATGGAGGTAGAAAAAAGTATAAAGCTAGACTTGTGGTGAAGGGGTTTGCACAATAAAAGGGTATAGAATTTGATGAGATATTTTCTCCTATTGTTAAAATGACTTCAATCAGAACTATTTTAAGTCTAGTAGCAACTGAAGATTTTCATCTTGAACAATTAGATGTGAAGACAACTTTTCTCCATGGGGATTTGGAGGAAGAGATATATATGCAGTAGCCACAAGGATATGAGGTAAAAGGGAAGGAGAAACTAGTGTGCATGGTTGAAGAAGAGCTTGAATGGCTTAAAACAAGCTCCAAGGTGTGTATCTAAAATTGATAGGTTTATGTCTGAACAAGGTTTATACTAGATGTCACTTTGATCATTGTGTTTATCTCAAAAGGAAAAATGATGGCAGCTATATTATATTGTTATTGTATGTAGATGACATGCTTGTTGCAAGCTATAGCATGCAGGAAATAAATGTTCTCAAAATAAAATTGGCAAACTCATTTGCAATGAAGGATTTGGGTGTTGCAAAACAAATCCTTGGTATGAGAATAACTAGAGACAGGAAGAATAAAAAATTGACATTGTCTCAAAGTGAGTACATAGAAAAGGTGTTGAAAATATTTAATATGCAAAATGCAAAACCAGTTAGTACACCTTTAGCTAGCCATTTCAAACTAAGTAAGGAGGTGTGTTCCAAGACTCAGGAAGAAACAACTTATATGTGTAAAGCTCCATATGCATCAGCAGTTGGAAGCTTAATGTATGCAATGGTCTGCACAAGGCCTGATATTGCACATGTAGTGGGAGTTGTAAGAAGGTACATGAACAATCCAGGAAAAGAATATTGGATGGCGGTTAAGTGGATTCTCACGTATTTGAGAGGTACCGCAAATCAAGCATTATACTCTAGTGGTTCAAACATTGCTCTACAGGGATATGTTGATGCAGATATGGTAGGTGATAGAGATAACAAGTGGAGCACCATAGGGTCTGTGTTTACTGTAGGTGGAACATTTGTCAGTTGGGTTTCAAAACTGCAAAGTGTTGTTGCACTCTCAATGATGGAATTAGATTATGTTGCTGCTACGAGGCTAGTAAAGAAATGATTTAGTTACAAAGGTTTCTGGATGAATTGGGTAAGAAGAAACAACTGGGCAGGTTATATAGTGACAACCAGAGTGCCATAAATCTTGCAAAGAACTTTGCATTTCATTCCAAGACTATACATATACATCTCAAGTACCATTTCATACGACCACTGTTGGAAGATGGACAGTTGAAGCTAGAAAAGATACACACTAGCCAAAATAATGCAGATATGTTAACAAAAGTTGTAACTAGGGAGAAACCGAGATTCTTCTTAGTTTCAATTGGTCTTCAAGTATGATGAAGAAGATGAGAAACAACCAGGTCCAAAGTGAAGTCATTGTCCAGCAAATGAAGCAGCGATGGAATTTCTATAATCAGTCTCCAAGTGGGAGATTGTTGGGTGTGGAGCCTGATTATCTTCCTTAATCAGAGGTATCGCTGCATTGGACGCCATTTCGTAAAATGTACACTGCCAGGGGGGTCATTGTAAAATGTTGTAATTTCGTAGTCCCGTAAAATGTACACTGCCAGGGGGGTCCTTGTAAGATGTTGTAATTTCAAAGTCAATTTGGCCCATTCATTAGGCGGATCTCTGAAGGTAGAAGCTATGTCTAATTTAGGGTTTTTTGTCCTAGAAGGAAACCCATCATTATATATGAGGGAATTGTATTGCGTCTATGCATATCTGTATTCTGAGAAAGAAAGAGAGAGAAGATTGTGTGAGAGCAAAGAGGGAATTACATCGGATTTGCTGTAGGTTGTATCTCTTCATTTTGTTGGATAATATAAAAGGAAGGACTGTTTGTTTCTTTGTGGACGTAGAATAAATTGGGTGAACCAAATATATGTGTGTCTCTCTTGTTTTATGTGTTTTCTGTGTTTATATTTTTGCAATATTTTATGTGTTCCATTGCTGTGTAATATATAATTTTCTAACATTCTCAGCATAGGGATATTTGTAAGGCCTAATGTTTGGAGGAACACTTCCTGAAATCAAGTGAATAGCATGATCATAATCACGAATAGGTGGGATGTCTTTGGGAGCCTTAAATACCCTGGAATGATTGTCCAAGAATTTTTGGAGATATGCAGAAATATATGATTTCTATGTTTTAACCTCTAGCGAGAATAATTGTGCAATTACACCCCATTGTTCTTTCTTCAAAATATTTGTCATGCCATTTGAGCTTATTATCTTCACTGGTTTTGCTATGATATCCATTAATCCAATTTCCTTTCCTTCCTATAAAAGTTAAAGAAAACTTCTTTAAAATTAAAAGCTATTATCCCCAAACATTGTAACCATCTGTCTCCTAGTACAACATCAACAACACTCATTGGAATGGAAAGAATTAGACTATTCAATACATATTCCTCCATGGTTGTTGTGAAGATAAATCCCCTCTATGGACATAGGTGATCTCTCTAACCCAATGAGTGGGTCTAGCAACAAACCGAACAAACTAATGCTAGATTTCTTAGCTTATGTTTAAAAATGAAATGAAAGAGAGAAACCTACCTCGCTCTAATGCTACTCACTCAATCCTTTGGTGATGGCTTCGATCTCCTAGCTTCTAGGTTTCCTCCTTGCTTGTTCTTTACGTCGGAGTACTTGAAAGAGAGATCAAAGGACAATACAAGATACAAGAGCATACATAGTACATATCAAACATAAACTACTTGATAGATCAAGGAGTATCAAGCTAAATGCATAAATATTTAGAAATTTATGGAAAGTGAACATCAGATGTATGTATTAATGAATCAAAAAGGGAAACATTCAACCATTGCCTTAATGTTGGAGACCTCTTTTTTGTTAGATGTCCAAGTCCAACCCAAGACTCTTCACACACTCATTTTCCAAGTTAGATGGGAAACATTTAGGCATAATCTCAGCATAAGAATGCAGGAAATCAATGACCAACCATTTGGGGATGGAATGGATTTGATTTATAGGAAGGGATAGGGATTTACAAATCCACAAAAGATGGAGGAAGGTCTAAATCTTAAGGGGAAGGCCCTTAAAAGTAGAATCAAGAGCTCCAAATGGGAGAGCTTGACCATATCTCTACCCAACAAAATCCAAATCACTATTTCTCGAAGTTTCCAGCATATGAAGCTTCTCCTCCATTTTGAGAAAACTTGCAAGAATAGGTTCAGTGCAGGTTTTCATATCAAAACCCATGCTGGAAGCTCTAGGTTAAAAAAGTGCAGCCTTCCTTCAGCACTGACAGGCAGTGGAGAAAAGAGTGTTAGTCCTTAAATTTAGGGTTTTAGTCAACCTTCTCTAGAATTGAGTGAGGGCAATTTTCTTCCATTCTTCAGGGATGTTTCAGTATGTGTTTCATGATGAATATACTTCACAGTTGTCAACATTTTAGCACTTCAGGATGTGGAATAGGAAGTGAATGGGAGGTGTGAAAAAATATTGTGTAACAGATGCCTCCTAAAGCATGAAGGCAGAATAGGGAGTGATGGGTGAAATGATTTACAGGTCATGGAAAGGGTCACCAAAAAAACATCAACAGGAGACCTACAAATCAAGAATATACATATCAATATCTGATATCTCTAATATAAACATGCCTAATGATACATGAATTGGAATCTAATAATACATGAATCTACGACATGGGCACAACTATCTGAATAAAAGGGATCACATGGATGGATCCATGGTGTGGACACAACCATTCGAATAGAAATGATCATATATATGGACCCATGGTATGGTCGCAACCATCTGTATAATCATGTGTACAATCATAAATAACTCACAACTCTATGCAACCTGGATTTTTCCAGATGAAATTCAGGGTCTTGAGCTCTGTCTTGATCCGGTTAATGTATGAATTCTAGCATGCGAATAGATGTGTCGAAGTTGAACATGATAGAAAACCACCTAATTACCGGCCAATGATGTAAACCGTTAATAGGCACGAGAGAAACCACTAATAATGAAAATGGCTCTGAAGGTACAATTAGCAGAATCCATGAGTGTGAATGATGAAGCTGAAGTTGAACACTCGAATACTCATTCAATCGAAGGCCAACGATGTAAACATGTCATCGAATGTGAAGAACTTTCCCTTGAGGCATGCAAGCTCTAAGGTACTGGAAGGGAGTTTCTAGATCATCTTCTTGGATAATGAGTTGAAGTCAACAGGAAGTGATCCGTCGAAGAAGGGCCATGATGTATCCCACAACAACGACACGAAACAAAGGATATAGTAGAGTAGGTAAGTTTGATTCAAGATTGTGGCATAAAGATTAGATAGTGTATAAGAAGTAAAAACTGCAGATAGGACTTCTCTTGAACATATTAGTGATACGACTTCATAGTTTTGCAGCATTTGACTCAACATGGGATCATAGGTCATGGTGATAAAGAAGAATAATTAGATGTGAGGCAAAATGGATTTCCCAAACACAAGAAGATATGTGATGAAGTGAGGATATCCCAAACCTGACATGAGCAATAGATAAGTGCGATGTTCAAGAGTGACATGCTGGCTTTAAAAAATATACAAGAGATGTTTTCTTTCATTTCTCCCCCATTATTTTTTATTGCAATTTTGAAGGGGATAGCATATGCTTGCCATATAAGTTTATCCTTCAAATGAGTCCATCCTAGTAATTTTAATGAGTTCTAGGAAGGAGAAACTCAATCTTGTCATGATGACAAGTCCTGTGTTGGTTAAATTTTATGAGTCTGACGGAGGTGAAAGTCAACATATTTTTCATGTTTAGAGAGTTTGAAAAAGAGGCGAAAAAGAAAACTCCAAAGGTCCCTTTTTGTAAATCGTCTCTCGAATCTAAAATGGTAGAAAATGATATCCAAGAGAGCCTCTTAGACATGTTTGACTAAGGTATTCCTTTTTTGTACAATAGTCTATCTCAGTCTGGAAAAGGGTTAAAATTATATTGACTAGACATCATTTCATTTATTTTAACGAGTTTGAAATGACAAGTACTCGACAATCATTTCATGTTTCAAGAGATAAAAAAGAGCTTAAAGATGACTTCAGGGCTCACTTTTTCATTTATTTTTTACGAGTCTTAAAGATAAAATAAAACTTATCGAATCATTCATAATTAATCACCGTCACCATTTTCTATAACCTATCACTGCACAAGTGAAACGTACATTACCAATTTTGAGGAAAAATATTAAAATATAAGTGAAAAATGCCCTAATTTGGTAAAAATGTCATTTAAAAACTTATGAAAGCTTAAAAAAGAAAATAATTTCACCATTTTACTATTATGCAAATTAGAGAGCATGTTTACCCTATTTTACCTCAATCCTCAGGCGGAGAGTACGATCAATCTCAGACACCATTCATCGAGCCGTTTGATGTAGGTAAGAGATTTGCCTCTTCCCTTCCCTTTGGTTGTATTTTTATGCATTTTCATCCATATACTAGTCTGCATGGAGGGTTTAGCGAAAATTCATGTTGAGGGCGACAAGTGCAGGTTTTACCCATCGGACCCACACTGGCACAAAGTTCCAGATTTTGTGGAAATTCCTCCAACTTTAATAATTTATTTCCATATTTTCTTCCACGGAAACTCATGAATTTTTTTTTTATGATTTTTTTATAGGTTAATCAACAAAAAATGGTGATTGAAAGGAAATAAAGAGGACACGAAGCTTAAGACCATCAAGTAGCCTAGGATCCAAATTGCATTGCTGCGCTTCAAGACTATGGGTTGCTGAAATTCTTCTGGATTCTTGGGATTTGGAGTCAGGTAGAGTTACCAAAGAATTTGATTAGTTGGTGGGACGTGGATCACCAACTTTTCATGGTTGGGGACCAAGAAATCAAAATAGATGTCACGGACATTTATTTCATTACCAGTTTTTCTAGAAAGGGATAAGAGATTTAGTTGTCCGGTTATGTTGAACACATTAACATGGAGGGGAGAACAAGAATATGTTGATTGCTAGAGATTTTCCAGACACTTGAAATACCTAGAGTGGGAAAATAGATATAAATACCATCAAAAATCTCAGGCACACAGTGGACCGATGCAGGTGAAAACCAATTTTTTAAGTTTTTGAAGTTTTTAATTTGTTTATATGTGTACTAAGATTTGACACTTGTGATTTTTGGAGATGTTGGACCAGAGAGACCTCCATGGGTTTATCCAATATCCAGGCTAGTGGCATGCTAGATAGAGGATGTTCCTTATGAGGAGGGAACAAATTCGATCATTGAGGTGGAGCATAATCTAGAAGTCTTAACAAGGGGCATTCAAGAATATGCATCGATTGATGAGGTGCCACTTTGATATCAGAGGCACACTGTAGGGGTACCCACTAGAGTGCATCGGTTAGTGAACCGAGTCATTAGGGTTGTGTTATGCTATCATGAGCACCATGTGGGTGAATAGCCGTCTCTAGTCTTTATTTTCTGCACTTATGTAGGCTTAAGAAGCCATGTGTCTGAAAACACAGTTTTTGGCATTTTGATGTAATAAACTTTTTGCAAACTCTCTCTCTCTCTCTCTCTCTCTCTCTCTCTCTCTCTCTCTCTCTCTCTCTCTCTCTATATATATAAATATATATATATATATATATATATATATATATATATATATATATATATACATATACATGTTTTCCTGTTATGTTCACTATGTGGTTGTGTTTGTTTTATGTATGTCGCAGATGTCTATTTAATAAATAATTAGCCAATGTATCTGTTAATGTGTTCAAACATCTCAGAATATGTTGATAAGTGATATAATCCAAGTGTCATTCCAAAAAAGGAACTTGCAAATACATTCTCACAATTTGAGGGTTTCTAACTGAATATTTTCTGTTAACTTGTAGTACAATGAGATGTGAATCAAGATTAATGACTAACTCTCTAGTGCCAAGAGAAATGGCTTCTCACAAAAGCTCGATAACTGCACTATATTAGGCAATGTTATTAGTAGTACAACCTAAACATATGCCTTGTAAATTCACTAACTCACCATTAGGGTCATAGATTTCCCATGTGGCAGAAGACAAATTCTATGTAGTACGAAAATCTCCATCAGCAAAACCAACATAAAGGCTTGATGACATCTGCAAATCAAGTAGAAAACATGGTAAGCAAAGGAAAACACGTTGGCAAAAGAAAACAAACACACCAAAACCAAACTGCACACTAATGAATAACACACTAATGTGCAAAGTATTTACATTAAATCACACATAATACTTATTGAGGTACAACCCATTTCGGGACTTAGCCAACTAATTTCCTTCATAGTCAACCAACTCATAAGCACCTTTCTGTAATACTTGTTTAACATGTTAGCACTCATAATTTTCTCTAGAAGTTATCAGAAGAAAGAAAATGACCGAGGTAACCACAAACCAACTTTTAAGCATAGGCTCTAGCCAACCTATGGCTCAGAGAGGGCTCTCTCTATATGATTTAGCTTTGTTTGCTAGGATTTTAGGCTAGTTCTGAATGTTTAGAGGGATTTTGATTTGTATTGAAGATTGGATGGTGAAATCCTTAAAACAGATGGATAAAATGAAGTATTTAGACCATTGGGCTATGGAGTCAACAGAAGGGCAGAATAATTGGAATTAACTCACTAAAGGGAGTGTCCAAAGGGCAAGCTAGCAGAGTAAAGTGTGATTCTTTGGGCGAGATGGGTGAAATGGTCTTAACCAGGGTGAGAGAGCAATTAAGAATTCTCAGACCGGGATTAAAACGAGGAACAGGGGGTAATTGGAAACAAAGGGAAATTAAGAATCCCTTTTTATAGATTACAGAGATACAACCTAAACTAAGGAGAAATTAAGAATTCCTTAACATAAATAATCACTAGAAAACATTTAAATGCATAACAGTTAAATCAGAGTGCAATTAAGCAAATTCTGAGATATCAATCCATGTTATAGCATTCAGATTCAGATATACATTAAAGATTGTGGAATTTTTTTAAGAAAAATGACAAAAACGTGAGAAAATACTTGTCTACACTTTGCTTTACACATGAATCCTATGGAATACCTTGTCTTTATTCATCAATCACTACAAGAAAAAAGGAAATTGGTGAGGGTAAGAAAATGTCACCATAAGCTCATTGGTGACAGTCAAAAGAGCCTCTCTCACCAAAAATTGAACATCACAAAAGGTGGCATCGCCAAAAGTATAAGCGTTATGGTGACATTCAAGATTCGTCACCAATAATGATTTATAATGACAGATAGTGACCATCACCATTTTATATTAACAATGGTGATGAACCTTAGCCTCTGTCATCAAAAAATTGAACGTCACTAATGGTGGCGTCACCAAAAATATAGATGTGGTGACATTCAAGGTTCGTCACAAATAATGATTATAATAACAGGTAGCGACCGTCACCATTTCATATGAACAACAATGATTTATTGTGATGGACCTTTCATGACCGTCGCTATTAATGCATATATATATGGTGATGTTTATTGACCGTCACCATTTCATATGAACATTAGTTATTTATGGTGATGGACCTTTCATGGCCATCACTATTAATGCATATATATGGTGGCATTCATGGACCGTCACTATTTCATATTTTGGTGAGGGTCAAAAAATGTTAGGCCCCTATACTACTAGTGTAACCCCTTATTGTTATTAGTACAACCCACTTATTATATTGATGTACCCATGTAGTTCCCATATGGTTACTATTGTGCCTTATAGAAGCCCACTATTGTTATTATTGTGCCCTTACATTATTATTGTTATGTCGGCTCTGATTATGTTATGACCCCTTAGACTCCTATATATAGAAAGGAGGTATTTTCATTTGTATCATCCAAGAATTGTTCATTTATGTAATGTCCCTCGAAGAGGCTGAATTCTAAGGCGTTGATCTATCTTTTCTATCTTTTCTTGAGCTGGTTTCATAACAAAAAATGTCACCATAAGCTCATTGGTGATAGTCAAAAGAACCTCCATCACCAAAAACTAATCATCGTCATTCCATATGAATATCAGAGCACGATGGAATCGAACCACCAACCTCCTGCTTGTAAAGCAGGCGCTCTTCCATTGAGCTAGCACCCTTTAAAGAATTAGACTTGCAAGAATAGATCTAGGGGAATAATAAAAAAATCCATAGATAATAGTATTAGAGTGTGCAAAATAAATATGATAAGCAAAATAATGACCAACAATGAAATCTACTAATTTGAACATGTTTAAATTACATTAAACAGAGATAGCATCCATAGTACATTAAAGTGGCATTGCTCAATGTTGGGCTTGGTCAATTTCCAGCTATCTATAGTGCCACCAATATAATGAATTGTGACAAGAGATGTTTCCATTAAGATAGAAGCATGTTTAAAGCTCATTATTTCTTGATAACCACTATCTCTAACTAACAACCATGCATAGTTCTAGCCACTGCAAAACATGGACACAAAAGTGAGCATAAATACCAAAATCATAGTACCACCAATCTAATGAACTGTGACTGGAGATGTTCCCATTAATGGAGCAGCATGTTTAAAGCTCACACTATTTCTTGATAACCATTGGCTCCAACTAACAACCATGCATATTTCTCGCGCATCATTGAAAAACATGGACACAAAGTGAGCATAAAGACCAAAAGCCCATCACCTTAATGGAAAAAACAAGAAATCAAAACTTACAATTTACCAACCATTAAAAGGATAAAAACATGAAAGCAAACGTCTTGATACTCCTCATCAAGGACAAACATAATCATATCACCTTCAAATGAATTTAGAAACCTTTTGAGTTCAGAAAATGGTGTTAATACACTTAACTTTAGTTGGTTGGAAAAAATAAGTCAAGGAGGCATTCTAAAATCAACCAGAATTATTTATTCATGGCATAGAACAAGTTCAATATTAGAGCATTGAAGATAATTGGACTAACAAATGAAAAGCAATATTCAACCAAAAAATATTATCAAGAATTAAAAAGGAAAAGAAAAAGAAGATGGGCACATTTTACTTCAGCTAATAGCTAGATCCACATAAGGAACTTAAAATGAGCGTCCCCAAACCTTTCAAATCAAGGAACCTATGACCTATTCACATAGATGATGGTCACAAAGAATGAAATCTTTGACTGCCAATACTTGTTGCTTGGTCCTATCATAAAAGTGAAATATCAAGAGCATGCGCAATCATTAGGTTATCATCATTAGGCAACTTCGTTGCATAAAAAACATCATAGCATGAACCGTTGGATTTATCACCAATATAAACTAAACTTCATGTATTGAAATTTGAAACGAAGAAAACAAAGTTAGTGTATTCATCTTTGAAACGTTGATAGATACATGCTATGACCCAAGCAACTGAAATTATTGATAATGTTACCTAAAATGGAAAATCAAATATGAGAAAATATATTTCAAGGCAAATGTATGAGTCTATTATTACCTAAAACCATCTCACAATTCTCTTCAACTCCAACAAGTAATGAATAATTCATGACATCAATTGACTACAAACACACATTGCACACAATCATGATAACTGGCTAGCTCAACAAAAATTTGAAATTAAGATTACAATTATGGTTGAGTAAGAAAAACAAAAATTATATTTACCAGGAGAAATGAAGTATCATTCCAGACTGCTCTCTCCAAAAGGCGCTTGGCTTTATTCCCAAGAAATATTGGAGCAGTTGGCATGGTCTCTAAGAGATTTTGGTCCAAAAGAGCTTTGTTGTTGCTTGATTAATTTGCATTGTAACGGGAGCAACCAAAACCTTTGAGGTCATAAACGTGTGTTACATTTCTTCCAAACAACAAGTTTTCCATTACCATCAATTCATCCTGATCTCTTTGCCACCTTTTTCATTATTTATAGTGACCTGAAAGATGAGCACATTATGTAGCATGCACACACACAATGAAGGAAACAAAGCTTGGTAAACTCTCTAGGAGTATTCAAAAGGTAATTGTCAAATATAGAATAAACAATAATATGAGTATCCAACCTAATAAATACCAAGAATATTTCCCAAACATGTCGGGCTTCCAGAACATAATGAGTCACATAGATATTTGAAATATTTTGAGGAAAACTTCATCAAAGATTCCAATTCTATCATGGTGACTCTCTTAATAATAAATCTTTCATCCAAGGATTTTGCAAAAAACACATTGCTCTTTCTTCCTTTAGGTCCCCATTTCTTGCAGCGATTTAGTGACTATCTAAAGTCCATCTCTGTTGGACATCACTTTTTCTTAAGGGCATCAAAGTTTTTTGCATAGTAACGAGTTACCAAGCACTTAACTTTTCTAGGAGGACCCTTATCACGAAAGGATATTTTTGCATGTGTCTTTTATATATAGTGGTGAATCTGAACTCCCTTTCCCTTTGGAGCCATATGTGTAAATATGCTCATATCCTAAACTTCTCTCTTTGGAAAGAGCTTTACTCGAGTCTAAGGAAGAATCTGATAGATAAAGTAGATTTGAAACAACTCCACCCATACCAAATAAGGCTACACATTCCTTTTCTTTGTCCCTGTCTATTTCCTTTTGCTTCTCACTCTCAGATACCTTGTCATACAGGCAAGCCTAATATTCTTGCGAGCTTATTGCATATGCTATTATGCTTTTTGGCTCATCATCATAAACAACAATAACCATATCATTGACATTGGTTGGTAAAAGCAGCTTACTCACTCCATTACCACCCAGATGACTGACTGATGAGACAAACATAGGACTATAGCTTCTCTGAGAGTCAACTCTAATAAACCCCAATAAATTTTCTTGTAAAATCTTGCTGTAACTTTTTGGTAAGTTTGATATAAGAGCCCCAATGCAGCTTCCGAACTCTTCTGATAGATTTAATGATTTTATTGGTGATGGAGATATACTCTTCTCAAGCACCTCTATTCCACCTTTATCATGCATGTTTTAGGCAAATTCAGACATCATCCTGTCTCCCATTGGAATTCTTTGAACTGGATTAAAATATTTTCTGTCAATATATTCACTACCACTGGAAATAATAACCAAAGTGGCAGAATCAACTTCTTGCCCTTGTGATGTCACAGATACAACTTGAGATTTTACTAATTAGCCTTCACCTGTCCATATTGCATCTAATGTATTTGATAGATTAGTGAGGATAGGAGAATCCTGCTCTGATAGTTTCTAACAAGGTGTATTTTTTAACCCTGTACAAAAATTACCTCCATACGAATTCTAAATCACAGGAAAAAATAAAAATGCGAGAGCATAACACATAAAACACATATACACAGAGATTTCCCACTGGATCCCAAA
>APFE031749420.1:93698-115544 GCA_000404065.3 Pinus taeda
TAAAGGAAAATGAAAGTAACTTTAGTTTGTTTGTTTCTAAGATAGCTACCCATCTTAGTGGGACTAGCAACTCTGAATGGACACTAGATTTCCTGATAACATATAGTAACCCATCATCTAACACTTTACGAATCCAATGATATTAAAAATCAATGTGATTTGTCTTAGAATGGTATGTTAGGTTTTTTGCTTAATTAATGGTGCTCTAACTGTCACAATGTAACACATATTTGTCTTGTTTTATTCTCAACTCTCCTAAAAATTGTTGCGTCTATAATATCTCTTTGCAAGCTTGTGTGGCAGTTATGTATTATGCCTCTGTTGTGGACAGGTCTACTACTTTCTACAATCTAAACATCCAAGACATTGTTGCACCTACAAAATTATATAAATAACTAGTAGTGGATTTCTAGTATCCACATCTCCAACAATATGTATAGCCTTCAAGAACAACATTATTATTACCAAGACATAAACAATAATTACTAGTAACCTTTAGATACCTCAAAATCCCCTTTACTACTTACCAATTTTGTTTGTTTGGATTTGCAAGGGACCTAGTCAGTACTCCCACTAAATGTGCAATATCTGGATAGGTACATACCATGGTATACACCAAGCTACCAATTTTTGAAGCATAAGGGTTTTTTAGCGTTTCTTCCTTCTTCTTGTCATTATAAGGGAACAAATATGAGTTTGAAGTGTGATGTTAGAGATGTACCAACTAGTTTGGCATCCGTCATATTGGACCTGTCTAACCCCTTCTCAATATATTTTTCTTATGACAATGACAACATTTTGTTCTTTCTATCACATATAATTATCATGCCCAATATTTGTTGTGTTGGACCTAAATCTTTCATTGCAAATTGATTGCCCAAATATTTATTCAGCTTATTTATCATGTTCTTATCATGTCCAACAATTAACATACCATCCACATATAACCATAGCATAATATATTTTTCTTGGTCATAGCTCTTGATGTAGACATAGTGATCAACCTATAGTATTTCGAATCCATGCACCAACATAAATTACTCAAATTTCTTGTACCATTAATGAGGTGCATGTTTCAGCCCATAAAGGCTCTTCTTCAACCTACAAACAAGGTTCTCTTTACCTTTTACAATGAATCCTTCTGGTTGTTCATATAAATTTCCTCCTTCAATTATCTAGGCAGGAAAGTTGTCTTCACATCTAATTGATCACAATCCAAGTCTATAGCAACAACAAGACCAAGGATAACTCTTATGGATGATATTTTAACAACATGTAAAAATATTTCTATAAAGTCAATACCTTCTTTTTTGGAAAATCCCTTCACCACCAACCTTGCTTTGTATCTTTCCTTCTTCTCCTCACCCTTGTGTTTAATCTTGTATACCCATTTGCTTTGTAGGGCATTTCTTCCTTTAGGAAGCTTCACTAACTCCCAAGTTTCATTTTCCAACAGAGAATCCATTTCTTCCTCCATTTCTTTCTTCCACTTTTTGTTAATTTCCACTTCACGAACTTCCTAAAAACAATGAGGTTCACCTTCATCAATTAGCAAAATATAATTTGAGGGTGGATACCTTTGTGAAGGCTTATGATGCCTAGTAGACTTGTGAACCAATTGTGGTGGTGTGTTTTATAATTGAATCTCTTGTAATGAATGCGACAAGTTTTCTTCGTTTTGTTGTCCATCATTTTCCACTTGTTGTCCATCCTATTCTTGAATTTGTTGCCCAAATTCATGCGATGGTGAGATATTTTCTTGATTTTTTGTAAATCTATCAACTTTCTTAACCTCCATATCACCTACATACCTTTTTATACATCTCTAATTCATTATATTACATCCATGCTTCTAAATATTTTGTGACTAACTGGATCCCATAGACGGTAATCTGACTCACCATTCACATATCCTAGAAAAATGCATTTCCTTTATTTATCATCTAAATTTGGTTCTATGCTCTTTGGGAATATGCATAAATGCTTCACATCCAAAAAAATTCAGGTGAGCATAATTTACCTTCTTACGAGTCCAAACTTCTTTAGGAATACCACCATCTAGGGTTGTAGAAGCTAAGCGATTAATGAGGTAACAAGTCTTTAGGAGGAGACATGGTGATTAATGAATCTATAAATATAATGAAACATTAGTCCCCTAGTGTAGATTTTGGATTTTTAATATATCTTGTTATAATGAATTGTAGTGAAATATCTACAATAGTTTATGGATCAAATTTGATAACTTTAAACTTAAGTATTTTTATTATTAAAAAAAGCATAAATCAACTTAAATTTATCTCAACATCAAATTTATCAAATATGAAAAGAGATAAAATATTTAATCATTATCAAGAAAAAAATAAAAAATAAAATAAAATGAAATGGATCTAGATTAATTTAAACAAACCAAAAAATAAATAAAGGAAATTCAAGTATCTCACTTTTACCATATTCTAAACCATAAAAAAAAAGGAAAAAGTGTTTTTGTCCATTAGATATAATCAATCCAGAATAATCAAATAATTATAATTAAACTTAGCCAGAGCCATGAGCATCCTATGATACAAAATACGAAGTTAATTGTTAAGTATATGTAGAAAGTATATGCATGCCCATAAATTTTTTGAACCCAAAATATCAAGATCCATACGTGAAATTTGAATGACAAGTGACCTTCATAAAATAAAATAACTACCTAAGGATCCCTACTACAAAGAGCATATAATCCCACAAAACAGTGCTCCATAAAGAAATAGTTTTAATCATGATTTGTAGAGATGAGGAGGTATGATTAACTTTGTAAAAAGTTTTCCCCTAGTTGATACTACCATTCACGTTTAGTAATTTCAAGGAAACATGGGAGCCATGCTATTAAGTAAAATGTTGGATCCTAACACTAGGTTCTTGAATCACATTTTTCACCTTCTCCAGATTTTAATTAAAAAAAAGCCTTGTTATTGCACCATAATGTGAAGGATATAGTTCGATGAGGGTTCTTTTCACCTAAGGGAGATTGTCCTCCCCATTTCAGGACAATTTCAATTTACCTGAGGGGAACACTAATCCAACTGAAAAATAACAATTGAGTTTTATGTGATATGCAAGATGCAAATTATTTTAGGAATTGAGTTTATGTGATATGCAAGATGCAGATTATTTTAGGAATTGAAAAATAACAATTGAGTTTTATGTGATATGCAAGATGCAAATTATTTGAGTTTTATGTAATATGCAAGATGCAAATTATTTTAGGAATTGAGTTTATGTGATATGCAAGATGCAGATTATTTTAGGAATTGAGTTTAATTGATATGCAAGGAGTTAAATTACTTAAAAGAGATCTAACTTATCATGGATATTTCATATAATAGTTTGTTACAATAAATTTAATAAAATTATTATTAATTTTTTTAGATTCTAGATTTTTTAGTTGATTTATTTTTGCTTTAATAATTAAATTAGTTAAAATGTAAAAAATATAAAACAAAAGGAAATACACACAAGATCTACAATAAATATAAAAAAATTCTATGGGAAATTTTTACTAGAGAAAACCCAACCAGAAAATAAGATTGCTTTGTTTTCTTTTCTAAGGTATGGAAAATGTGCAAGCACAAAGAAGAAGTATTCTTTGTGGAGTTACCTGAGACCTATGACATGTAAGGTTGCTACAACATACTAACGCCCTTCGTTTTTCTCTCGTACCACCTACTCCTGTTGCTCTACTCAACTATGAAACAAAATATATTTGCATAAAATGGAACCCCTACTCCTCCTAGTGGCTCGATATATAATATAGTTCGATACCCGCCTAGGGGTAAGATTTGACTCCCTCAACCCTCAACTAGAATTATGGGTTTAACCTTCTAGAGGCTTCTTCAATGTCACTTTTTTACATGTGGCTAGCCCCATATGCATGAGTAACAAGGGTCAAATGTGGCATCCACTTATACCGTGTTGTTCAAAATGGTAGTTCAACTTGTGAGAGGCATAACCTTCTCATACAAGCTTCAATTGAGGTGATTCTTACATCATTGGGAACGTATTAGTGTGTGGATTATGAATACCACTCCATAATAACTTTAAGACCACTAATCATTATAACTTAAAGCCTCATAACAACTCTTGAATTTTTTCACCACCTAATTTTCTAAACTAGGACCATTTAACATGTTAACATGCTTATAGACTAAGGATAGTATAGTGTTATATATTTATGAAATAATGATGATGATATTATAATTAAAAGTTGTAATAATGGATTATATATCCAAAAGAATGATTGATAGCATGGCTAAAGATGTTGATGGTGTTGCTACAAGTTGAATTTAGCTATATGAAGAAAATATGAAGGTAATAAGATGTGATCAAGTGGTTGGTGCAGGGAGCTTGTGGACCTTCATAAAACAATTGATCAGGTACCATCAAATGAATTGATGGAAGCCATGCATGTTTGAATGTAATATGCTTATGTTGCATAAAAGTTGCATGGAATTTAAGTAAGAATTCCCTCAGTCATAATTTAATATTCAAGGTGATATTATTATGTGAATTGAATGTATTGATAGGAGTAGCACTCCACTTAATGTGTTAAACGTAGGAGGCCATGGATATTTATAAAAGTTGTTAGATTGTGATTGTATTCATGTGAAATTAATTTATTATCATGTGGTGTTAGTTATAAGTTAATACCCATGGTGGGTCAAGACATATAATCTTGGTATAAAAGTGAATTTCAATAGAATTGGCCATGTGTGAGGCCATAATGTGGATGTATATGGAAATGATATAGCATGACTCAAGCATCCAAAGGTCTCCATACTTGTATTGGTGTCCCGGAGTACAACCTTCTTATCAACACCAAAAATATTAGGTGTTCTATTAAACTAAAAAGCAAGGTGTCTCGATGATTGATCAAGTATTGGGAAGATAACTAGATGATGTGTCAAGGCACTGGCTAGAGCTTCAAATTCATTATGGTGGAATACATGATATAAGGATATGGTATTCTAAAATCAAATCAATGATACATTGAATATGCATGCATGAGTTGTTATGAAGATGTGCAAATGTTGAATATGTAAACATGCATTGTGTGAATGTGTGCTTATGTTATGTTTCATTGAAATAATATGCTAACAACTAAAATATGGAGTTGTTGCTAACCAATGAATTTGAGATCATTTCAAAAGTTGTTATGGGTGCAATAAAATAATTACATGCAAGAGTAGTCCCATGTGGATGGACTAAATGAAAAATCTATCATGAGAACATAGTTATGGAAAATGTTGGTGGATGAAAGAAAGAAAGTTTGGAAACAAGGTTGTTGGAAACTTGTGGTTGATACAAGTATTGATTTGATATTAGCAAGGGATGCCTAGTAGCAAGTTGGTGCTCTTCGTACACATAAAAATATTGGCAAGATGGATCTCCCAAGGGACCATTTAGTAGCAAAGGGTATGTCTAAGCCTAGAATAGTGAGTGGTGCAAGGAAAAGACAACTTACATAAATGAAATTGCTACACAAAAATGCATGTGGTAAGATGGTTGAAAATAGAAGGGCATGTCTCAAAGAAAAATGATATAACTTCTTGCCCTTGGTAGCTTTATAAAGTAGAGAGTAGCCACATGTTTACATTGTGGAGTTGGAAACTCTTGCTCATAATACAAGTATCATATGAAAATGGATATAACTTGCATGTTTTATTGATGGTTGTTGTAGGAACAATTGAAAAATGAAGTTATGAATTAAGTAGTCGAAACGAAGAACACCAAGGATTGTGTTATTCCAAGGAAAAAGAATCCAATGACTGCTAAAACTAGAGATTATATTAGATAGAAAGAAGGAAATGTTGCTTAAAAAGAAAGGAATATGACAAGTAAAGTCTAGTAGATCTACTACAATTCAATGAAGCAAAATGGGAGCTAGAAGATGCCATGCATGATGCATAACAATAGTTATATTTATAGTATAATATAAATAAAATTTTGATGTAAGAATTGTATATATATGTACACCTATATGGTGTTGTACACTAAGTACAATGCAAAAAAAATAAGGGAGAGAGAAATGCAACACCATAGTTTTGATCCTTCAAAATGTTATATATGTGAATTGAGATGTGAACATAACTATATGGTCAAGAGCTAAGAAATAGAAATTAGGCACATGCAAGTTATTAATAAAAATACATCATTAGTTGTGAGATGAGGTGGACTAAAAATATGAGGGGCTCTAAATCCATGAAAGATGAATTAAAGGGAGATATGGAGGCCCAAGGGACAAAATCTAAATTAATGATACTTTATTTCGTTTAGAGGAATCAGCAAATTAGTCAAGCTCATGCTCGCGTGACATGGGGTTGATTTTGTTTTCCACCACTAAACCTCAAGGTGAACCCATGTGCACCCCAATGCATGGATCACAAGGATTTCATGGGTGATTTGAACCTCGAACCACACACTTCACAAAGACTTCATATCACGGTGATCACCAATCGAGTTGCTCCCTAAGGGGAATGATATTTTATTATTTTCTAAAGTATCTACCTTAAGTTATGAAAAATAGTATATCAACCTTGAGATAAAAACAAGGTTAGTTAGGTGGAGTTACTTCAATTCCAAGTGGAAAGCTCAAGGTATGCATACTTATTTTTTGTTTTTGAGAAGATAAGAGGGATACAACCATCATTTTCACCATCATTCCCCATGAGTCTAGCCTAGTATGAGGTGCCAGAGAAAGGGATTGAAGCTCGTAATGAAGGACAAAACATGAATGTGATTTTGTTGTAAAAAGTATGATTGAGTAACCTTGTAGAACCTAGCATTGATATTTTCTTGGCCATCCTATGTTGGAACCCAGAAAGGGGTGAAATGTCTTAAGGGACTACATCGTAGAGAAAGGGATTCACTCTTGGGGTTGTGTAGATTAAAGGAGAAAAAATGGATGGCAATTGAGATGTTTGCATGACTTGGTTGTGTATGTGTGTGTGTGTCAGAGAGAGAGAGAGAGAGAGAGATTGCCTATCTTATGAACACATAACCTTAGCATGGAGGTGGCTTATTGTAGAAAGAACTAGTGCAACAATGTCTACAACTCGAAGGAACATCCCAAATCAACAACCAACCAATGGAATTCATTTTCAAAGATAAGCATTCTGAGTATATGTGTTTGTGTTATTAATTATATGTATGTGTGTGTTTAATGGCTTATGTATTTATTAAATATTTGTACATTTATACCCTGAATGTTATCATACTATATGCATGAGATTGCATGTCAAATTGCATTATTAATAACTCCATATGATAGGGAAGAATAGTTGTATGTTATGAGAGACTTGTGGTATGATGAAGTGCAGGAAATTTCTTGCCCAGTAGGTGTAGGTGTGGATAGGTCCATTATACAATTTGTGTCAATGTGACTTAGCTACCACTCATGGCCATTTGGATTAAAATAAATATTCATGTTACAACTAGAGCTTAAATCCACCCTTGCAAATATTGAAAGATCACCTAGCCATAAGGACAACAAATTTCTAAATACACTACAAACATCAAGTTGAGATTTACATCAAGGGGAGAGTCATTTAATTTTGTCTCAACCAAGTGATCCAAAATATTAAGTTCGAAGGAGATCTAAGGTCAACACAATGGGATTTCTTTATTTTCACATAACAAAACAACATTTAACAGTGAAGTACAACTAACAAACTATATCACAAGTCAATTGGGTTTAGTTTGAGTGGTTGGGAGAAATGTTGTTATCCTTCCCACACAGGTCCGATTCTTGTATGTGACATGTTGAACTCATAATTAGTATTTCTTGTAATGTCTTCGAGCCTTATTGCATAAGCAATCCCTCAATGAACAAAACATGTATATTCCTCATATGGATTATATAGATATTTATCATTTGGAAAAAAATATAAATAAATTGTATAATTAGACAATATTTTTTTTCCAAACAAAAATAAACATCTATATTTGAATTAAATAGTCATGGAAACAAGCCAAATGATGAAATATAAAATGGAGCAGTGGGAATTTAGATTCAAATAACAACTCAAAAAATACACAACAAATGCTAATTAACATTATAAACCAAGTCTTGTTACTCAATTTTTTGCGGGTATATTTCCTAATAAATTGTCTCAATACAAATATAAAAGAGAAAAAAAAAAAAAAAAAAAAAAACATAAAACCAATTTGAAAACAAATAATTAAGATTTTGGGTAAACACCAACTTCCAACTCTAGTGCAATGGGAACTGTAACACCCCATTTTTTAACCCCAACTTGTTAATGTAATTTTAATAAGTATTGATGTGAGTCGCAACATGGATATTTTATTATATTTTGGATTATGTAAAGGTATTTTGTCATTAATGAAAAATTGTTGAACAACTAACTAAAAGGTGGAGCACCTACACTTACGATGATGGCATGAGTGGGAACTAGTAAGGGGGAAATGTGGGAATTATCTACCTAGTGTAATAACACTTGATATAAATTTGGTTGTTGAGCTAAATCTCAAGCTCATCCCTTCCAATTTCCAACAATCATTGAATGAAGGGGAACAGTGGTTGAAGAACCAACTTCCCATAATTATAAGGGGAAGGGGTAGTTGGAAGTAGTATAAACTATGATTTAGAGGATAGACAAGTACCTATCTCAAAATTGTTACCTTGACCCATGAAATCTTATGCTAAGGAGGGAATACTGCAATCATTCACATGGAGCAAGGAAGGAAATTCACAAATGGGTTTAGGGGGAAAATCTAAGCGACAATCGGTGCAAAAAACACATTTTGGTTGGTTTACAAAATGTTTGAGGATCTTCTAGGCTTGTTCGTAGTCTTAAAAATTAGGCAAAGGTGTCCTTAACCCAAGCTAGAAATAAGAGTTTCATGTTCGGGGTGTTAGTTGGGCAACCAAAAATGAACTAATAGGGGAGGATGATGAGGGATTAATGGGGTAATGAAGTGGCTCCCTTGCGTTGTGCAAGCTAGTTGAGGAGACACGTACCGCTTTTAACAATCTCTAGGCTCACATGGTTGAAGGGAAAAATAAAAAATAAAAAAAACACTACCAATATTTTCCTGTGAAGGAGAGTAGCTTTCATTTTTCACTCCTTGTTTCTGAGTGAAAAGAGTTCCCCTAGTGGCATCCCAGTTGGGATAGTGGTGGCCAACTAGAAAAAACTTAATACACAATTGAACCTATGTTTGGGTCAAAAAAGATTCACAATTCTTCAATTGCAAACAACATCAAATTTTATAAATAAGTGTTTTTTTGTGTTTACAAATGTAACATGATGCTTACCAATTTTTATGAAAAATATATTTGTGGTTATGTGAGCAAATTGTTGCCAACTAAGTTGTAAGATTGATTGATGTATCATGTGTATGACTTGTATGAAAAAAGAATATTAAAAGTTTTCTCTACAGAAGTGTAGTATACTCTACAACACTATAGTTATTCTTTGCATCACTACAAGGTGCATGATACACATGTTCCAAAAAAAAAGGGTTAGAGGATTAGTTGGAAGTTAACATAGAAGTTAATAAGTTTTAAAGCGGAATAATTAGATGGTTATTTCTTGTACAAATAAGTTGAGTAGATTGATTTGCTAATGTGTGGTTGAGGATGCAAATACAAGTTAAGAGTCACTTGATATGATGATAGTGTTGTGGGAAAGTTATGCACTTACTCTCAACCCCTCTAAAAAGAAATTATTTTTTGTTACGTTTGAGTTCTTAAATTTAAAAGAATCATGTAAGTAAAAAGGAATATTTAAGATATATGCAAATGAAATTCTAGATAGATAAATGCATTGACATCTCTATATGTAATACTAGAATTGAGTGTGAGAGTTTCTTATGAATGTTTTAGTGGAGTACAATTGCAGTCAAAAGTTTAGCATGTTGTTAGTAATTTTTGCATTGTCGATTTTTTCAAGGTTGGAAGCTTAACTAGAAGGAAGATGAAGAGTTAATAACCTATTGTAATAATAATTGTTGTATGTTTATACTATGATCCCAAATTCGTATAAATGCTACTCTAAATGTACTATTGTGTGTGTTTATTCATTAAGTTCATAAAGAAGATATGGCACTTAAATTTTGTTGTATTATGTTGTAAAGAATCGTGTGATCTCTTGTGATGATAGGTGTATGAGGGTTGTGTGCCTACCATAAGAACTTTAGGTCTGAATCTAAATGTGAGATTTTAAGTTTACAAGACAAGTATTTTTAGTTGCATGAACTTGTCAAATTGGTAGCTATTACTTAAATGAGCATGATGAAATATTTTTTTGCAATGGAACGATGAAATGATTATTGTATAAAATAGTTGTAGTTGATAAATTGCCTGTAAGTCTGAATTTGTAATCTATATCAAGGCGAGCTTTGGTGTATATATACCCTATGCTAAAATGGATGCATCCACAAAAAAAATTAAAAACCCAAATTGTACTTTCAGAGATATAAGCCATGTATAATACCTGTAAGTGTGTATGCAGAACACATCTATAACTGTTAATTTTTCATTCAGTTAAAACATGCGATATGGGTCAAGAAGATCTTTGGTTTATAAAAAATTAACATTAGTATGGATCCATGAAGTTAAAATATTAGCTACCTATATTGCACTTTGAGAGTTATTGTTTATTTAATGGACTTGTACGAGTTTTAATATCGAATTTAATTGTTATATTTTTAGAAATGATTTATATTAAGAAAATTTGAATTATATACCTGTGTTAGCAATGAAAGCTATAGATCAATAAACTTTAAATTTGGTTATTGATGTGGAAATATGTTAAAAATTGTATCATAACCAATCATTGATTGGTGAGGATAAAATTTAGTATCCCATTTAGGCACAAAATGGATTTGGTATGTTAAAAGGTGGTATTAGAGCAGTGTTACAAGAAAAAGGTTGTATCAGCTCGGGAAAATCCAATGGTAGTAATCTGTAACAAGTATGTTATCTTGAAGAAATAGAATAGTTAATGTTCCAAATTTAAACCATCAAAGTTTGACATAGTTGAATTTTATTGTATGAGAGTTCTTATGTATGAATTTATTATGCCTCAACTCGTTAATTATGATTGAATGCTCTCTTAGAAATGGGATTTTTTTTCTTTTTCTTATGTTTTTTTACATGAAATTGATTTCTATAATGTGTGATACATATAGATTTGTATCCCATAGATATGATAATTATGTTAAAATCACTTTGTATCATAATTTCATTCACTAGTTGTACTGATATCTCTAAGTTAGTGTGTTTGAAACTTATATTTGTTGAAGAGAGGGTTTGAAGATTTATTTTAAACTCTTGTAGCAAAAAAATTATTTCTTTTGTCTAATTTTGGGTCTAAAATATGAAGGGATTAAAGTTCAATACATTTGCATTAATTATATAATAGATGGAATGGTACATGATTTTAATGATATCAATGTACTAATTCTTCTTTAGTGTTGATTGTAGAAAAAACAAAGACACAAATTCGGACTAATATGGGCCATTAATTACCTTATAAAAGACCAAATATGGCATGCATGCATTTTGTTATATATCTAGCTAAAGTGACCTATTGTTTCAACACTTAAAAGACAAAGTGGAGAGATAAAGAAGTGAATATATTCAACAATATGGTACAACATAACATGGAAGAGACTTCACACATCAAATATGAAGAGTCAGATGAGAGAATGGTTATAGGGATTCGTCCATATTTGACAAAGAGAACGAGAATCCTAAAGGATGAACTTCAAAGCTGCAGGGTTAACAATGAAATGCTCATTACAACAAAAGAAAAGGAGAGAGGGTTGAATGCAATGCTGCTGCAAGGCTTGTCATAAATACAAAAGCATTTGCAGCAATGGAAAACTAGCAACAATGCAAAAATATTTCATTCTAGAAAGGTACAAATCACATTAGGGATTCAGAAGCATGGGCTATCTACTAGCATTATAGGGAAGGGTTCATTAAGGAAGATGAATAGGAGTTCCAAGAGGGACATGTTGACGGTGTTGGATGTCCTGCCAACAGCTAGGGGGTCTCCCAGTGTGAATTCCCAATTAGACCTCACACAATTAGACCTCACATTGTTTGGGATAGGAGCCCCATCCCATATGTGGACCAGGCTGCCATCATGAATCTTTTGCTCATGGTTGGCAAGTGAGGAGATGTCAGGATGAGGGAAAGAACGAAATGCCCAAAGAATAAGGATGAGATCAACTCAAGATTAACAACCTGCAAACACAATACAAGAACGTAATAGAAAAATAATAAGAAGAATCATGCCACAAGATGGGTTAGTCAGCTAAAACCATCTCAGACATACATGAACAGGGACATGCGAGAGGTTGATTACAAAATAGTTTACAATGAGTTACCCGCTTGGCATGGAATAACAAAGAAAATATTCAAAGAAGACACATGAAACACCTAAAAACTACTTCATAACATATTTCCTATATAAAAGCACACATACAAACATCATGGAGATACTGGACAACCAATATAAACAAAATGAAGAAGCATGGGAATCAATGCCAAAAACTAAGAACTTCTTATTAATGTTACTATAAATACAAGTACATGTCTTGCAAACAATTAAAGCCCAACAGTCGAACATGGGATGCTCATGTCATTCTCAAAGAAAAACCCTAGCCTCACCACAACTCACCCTACTAGCTACCAAGAGCTGAGTGTCTCTAGCTTTCAAGCACAAATCAATTACCTCATCTTAGCCCCAACTCAAGTGTTAAAGGTCCCCCCTTTCCAAATGAGGCATGAGGGTATATTTATAAGAGGTGATTGTTCACCTACCCTCATGACTCTTGAACTTCCTCACTTCTCTCTCATGTTTAATTACTAATACATGTCTAATTGACCTTTGCATAGATATTAGCATCATGATAAGAAACATTTACACTATGACAGAAAATAGGTTATGAGGAAAATAGAGATGATTCTTTGAAAACCCTAGAGTGCTTGTTGCTAATGTTGTTGTACAGTCATGGAGACTTGCTCGGGCTACCAAATAAGCATTGTGTACTTTTCTCCTTCACTTGTTGTTACCTTAATTGTTGAGCTAGATTGCATTGTTATGTTCATCGTGCATCTTAATTGACATGACAAGGATACATACACATTGAATGTCTAATGCCAGGACTTGGATTGCAACCTTTTATCAAGTAAAGCAACTTCATCTATGCCTTCTTAGACTTTCAACCAAGGCTTGTTCATTGTCTTGGGGTCACAACCTATTAGCTGTACAATCTACAAAATAATTATAGAAATGTAACAACAATATTAGCTTCTACACATTGAGCATTAATAAGAATTAGTGCAAGTACAATCAATGGCATGCCACATGTATGAATTGAGGTTGTGATGCCTATTTTCCAATGGAACCACCGAACAATGGGAACTGGGTCTATGTAATTCTTATCCCAATTGTTGCAATGAGTCCAAAGCTGACCAAAATTGAAAATGACACTACAACCATGCCCATATAATAATATACAGGGCTCCTTATGTTAATGAGAGTAATTTTTGAATGTATGTGCACAAGCATGATGCTCAAAATGAGTTGTCACTGAGGCATATGATTTGCATTCTTGATAACATATTTTGCATATTTTGATGAGATCTTTTTACATAGTTTCCAATTCTCGGAGAAGTTTGGAAAAGTACATCTCAATGTTTGGCTTAACATTGAAATTGTGCTACAATACTAATGATTGAAGGCAAGGATGATTGTAGAGATATAGATAACCAAGGCTGCTAGAACTAAAGCAACTAGAGCTAAAGTTTCCCTCACAATGGAGTTTATCTCACAAGACAAAATGCCCAATCTGATTTGTATTATATTCACCATAGACAACATTGAGGATATGTATCCTATTATAAACCCAAGGGCTTAGTTGTTAATATGATATTTAACATCCTTATGAAAACCTTTGTTGTTGTTTAACATGATTTCTAATTTCGAGCCCTGTGCTACCAAAATTCGTGATTCCCATAGTATCTGAGGATATAGCCTCTTCCTCATAGCTAGGATGGTTTCCTTGGGATTAGTTGTTGAATTTTGATGTACCTTCCTTTTGGTGAAGCTCTCCAGAGATGTCTCCCTTTGCGAAGGTGTCACAATTGCAATTGTAATAAAGATCAGTGTTTAGAAGATGATTCTTAACCCTATATCTTTAAGATCTGAAAGCTTCATTAACATGCCCATTTCTACAACCTGTCATCAATTTGAGAGGAATTAATTCCTATAAATACCAACTTAGGTTGTTACATATGTGTTGTTGTTAAACACACATGGGAGCAAGAATAATCTAAATGATAAATCATGAGAATACAATTTTTATTAACATATGATATACATTTATAGTACATAGTTTGACTGTTGGGTTTCACATCCCAAGGTCTCTTGGACTCCTTTTGTCCATTCGGCTTCCACAGTAACCCATTGAGGATTAGGTGTCCAACATTCCCCCCTTTAATCCGAAGGGTTATGTATGAGTCCAAGAAGAGAACTATAATACAAAATGTGCAAAAATGCATGGCAACACTAGGCTAAATGTGCTCTCTGAAATCTTGGTATAAAGGATGGTGGTTTAAGGATGACCACCAACACTGGAATGCTTAGTGCAGTTCCTAAAACTCTTCCAAAACTGGCAAGAAGCTGAAGTCTTCTGCTAGAGGAAGTGCTCCTATTGTTTTGAAGAGGGAAACCTTCACCAAATAAAGGGAGGTCTCACCCCGCATAAAAGGGAGAACTTCAACCTAAAAAGGGAAGTCTCAACCTGTGATGGTTTAAGGATGACCAACAACTCTGGAATGCTTAATGCAATTCCTGGAACTCTTCCAAAACTAGCAAGAAGCTAGAGTCTTCTGCTAGAGGAAATGTTCTCAATTTTGTTCCTAGAATTCTTCTGAAACTGGCAAGAAGCTGAAGTCTTCTACTAGAGGAAGTGTCCCAGATTACCAATTGAAGGCATGTTCATGGGCATCTTTGTTGCTAGCTACAACTCTGAAACTAGTGTGGCAGGTTGTGCCTCAAGCTCGCTTGATGTGACTTTGAAGCTTGTAGATGACCATCATTTCCCTCCTGTCAGATACAAGGTGAGATGATGGAACTGCAAGATTGTTCAATACTCTAGAACAATTTTTGACATGTGTTTGGAATATCTTCTTGGTTGTTGATGCCCATTGCCAAGAAGCGATCCATCCAATATGAATCTTTGTTCTTGCAGGACGTTTATTTCTAAAGCATCTGTGTGAAGAATGAGTGGTTTTATGACAGTGCTTACATGGATGAAGATCAAAACAATGATCTTTCAAATGGCCAACTCGGTCACAGTGTTTGCATTTCACAATTTGTTGTTGTTATTGTTGTTGCTGCTGTGGAAGAGGGGCAGAATCTGGAACAACTGACAGTGAACTGTCATGAGGAGTAGGTGAACTATCATGGATGAATCCAACACTCTGAAACTGAATGGGCTTTGAGTAGTTTGGAATATGAAAGGACAAGTCCTTGTCATATCCAAGACCAGTTCTGTGCTTGTTGTGGACAAGTTGTTCCCAAGGTCTGATGATGGGCTTGGGAAGTGCAGACTGAGTTTCTGCATCTGCATGTACAACTGCTGTTTTATTGGGTATTATATCTGAACCAACAGTAACATTATTGTCTCGCTGTTTATGGGACTCTGTTTCAATCTTCTGAACAGAAACAGGTTCAGAATGATGACTCCACTGTTGTAATTCTTCCTGTTGTAGCTTTGTCTCAAGCTACAAAAACTCAATATTCTCATGTGCATTTTGGAGACAAATTTTAATGTTGGAAAGAGAGGTTTTGTTGATCTTAACCATCTCATCAACAGTGGAAATTATTCAATTATTAAGTAGTTTCAATACATCATCTATTCTATCCATTTGAGACCAATATAATCAGAGAAGTGATGTTATCTTCAGCTACAAATTGGTCTATAAAATGATAAATAATTGCAACTATTAGATGAGTAACAGGATACCAATATCACCAAGTCACTGTAGCAGACAACACAGTACCAATTTCAATGTAGCAAATGACTTGATGCTTTAATGTACTTCTCAAATTATTCAAACTACTCACAGTGTGAAAAAGAGAGTCAATATTTGACTTTCTTTGCAAATGAAATTTGTCGACAGTCTTAGTAGAGCCTGGTTTGTGTCATCAAGATACTAAATATAATCAATTGCAAGGAGGCTAGATCGAACCCTGCAAACTGATTTCTCATAGCTGAACTAAAGCTTCAAAAGAATCAAGTATCTTCACCCAGTGTTAGAACCGGGAAAATTCTGAAACAATCAACAATGTATCTTTAACGCAGTGATTTGTCAAGCCTCTTTTGGAAGGTCAAAACTCAATAATTCTTCAAATTTAACATTTGTTTGCAAAGTAATGGCATCATTGGTTTCAAATCCTCAACTAGCAATGGCCCTTGGATTTGTCCCCTTCGCAAATGCAACACAAGGAATACAATTTAGATGCATATCACCTATGGATATAATGAGTATTTCAACCTCCAATTTGACTCCTTAATAAATTTGGCATAGGCCTTCCATTTGGAACTGGTGGGATGATTGCTGGGTTGGATTCTGTACACCAAGTGGAAGCGAAGTATCCAGCTTTGTTATTCAAACAACAACTTACAGCTTATGTTGAAAAAATATATGGGATTATCCGTGGCAATCTTAAGATGGAAATATCTGTGTTGCTTGGCCTATGTATCCAGGCCCCAAGAACACCAAGAGCAAGCGTAATTAAGATATCTCGATCCCAAGCAAATGCAAACACACAGCAAGCATTCAACAATCATTGGCAAAGCATTATCAAGAGCCTAACCAATCTTCTCCAAACTATGCATAATAATTATGTCCCATCTATTCTTGTTCATAAGGTATTTACCCAGACATTTGCATACATCAATGTACAGCTTTTCAACAGCCTCCTTTTACGGTGTGAATGCTGCTCATTTAACAATGGAGAATATGTAAAACCAGGGTTGGTTGAACTAGAACTTTGGTGTTGTGAAGCAAAAGAAGAGTATGCAAGCTCAGCCTGGGATGCACTCAAGCATATTAGACAAGCAGTGGGATTTTTGGTTATACATCAAAAGCCAAAGAAATATTTGGATGAAATTGCCCACGATCTCTGTCTGGTTTTAAGCATACAACAATTGTATAGAATCAGTACCGTGTAATAGGACGATGAATATGGCACACACAGTGTGTCTCCAGATGTTATTACAAGCATGAAAATGTTGATGGCAGAAGATTCAAACGATGCTCATGGAAATTTTTTCTTATTGGATGCTCATTCGAGTGGACCACCCTGTTTTTCTTCTTCATCGGTACGATGAATAAACCCATGCCACTTAGGATGTCGACCTGACCACAACAATTCACTTGTATTCGAGGGTCATGTTGTTTTTAGGAGCGAGGCCGACGCAGGCCCTCATGATATTCTCCAGCATCGCCCTTTGCTTCGCCAGGGTGTTAACGACAGGCGTGCCTGGTGGTACTAGTGACGCTTTGGTGAGGTAGCTTAAAATGCTTGCTACCAGGTGGAAAGAATGGAATTTCCCCTTGCCTTCCTTTTTATGTTGAATCCTGGTACAGAGTTCGGCGAGCAACCCCAAGTCTAAGATCAGAGGAGAGGGAAGGATTTAACGCTAAGTGAAATGCAGTTTTTATAAGTTCAAAGATCACCATGCAGACGTGCGTTAAGATGCATCTGAATGTTATAATCCGCGAGGGTTCGGCCATCCACTCACCAAGCGCCTCACCCAAACTGAGAGATACAAACTGAAGACAACGTCGTACGAAGTGGATTGAAACCACGACCGTTTGAAGAACAGGCAGAGGAAAGTTTCAACCTGGAGCAACGATTCATTCAGGTGAATGCACAACGCTTCTGTCAAAACAGCTTGGACAACGCTAGAAGCGTCAGGCAGAGGAACGTTTCATCGTTCAAGTGAATATGGCAGACAGGGCGTAGGTCTGTATAAAAGGAATATGGCAGACAGGGGTCAGAGATGTCAGTCAGCAGCGGATTTCAGGCAGAAAATTCTCAGGAGGTAGCGCATGCAGTGTTAGGAGCAACTAATTATATGGAGGAGCTAATTATATGGAGGAGTAGCGCAGGCAGTGTCAGGAGTATGGAGGCGCTTCTATATGGAGAGCACACACCAGCAGCGGTATTAACAGGTTGTAGCTAAAATTTATCTGAAGAAATATTCATGAGAAAATGTTCATGAAGTTCATGGCATAAATAAACTACACAGAAAGGCCATAAAACAAATGCCTCAAATTAATTATGCAGGGCAGGAATACGCCTGCTCTGATACCATGTTAAACACACATGGGAGCAAGAATAATCTGAATGATAAATCTTGAGAATAAAATTTTTATTAACATATGATATACATTTATAGTACATAGTTTGACCGTTGGGTTTCACATCCCAAGGTCTCTTGGACTCCTTTTGTCCATTCGGCTTCGACACTAACCCATTGAGGATTAGGTGTCCAACAGTTGTTAGACATTTCTTTAACTCTGTCTAGGTTCTAAAGTGAAAATGCATAGGAGCAAAGATAGAGGACCGATGTTTGTTTCAATGATCCCTTTTCCTAAAAATATAAAATTATAGATTTTTGCTTTAGCTATAATATCTCCAGCAACTCCTCACATTAATTCCGAGAATAATGAGTCAATTCACCCAATAGCTGCAAGCAAAAAACGATAATCACACTAAAACTAGTGATTTATTCCCTTCTTAGCGTACTCTTATAATCATTCTTCGTGTAGCCTCCAAAACATCTTCAACGATCTGATGACAATAGAGTATGATTTGTCAATACAACAATTGTAGGTAGAAGTAGCTAACTCGTCATAGTTCATCACGCAACTGAGAATGATGTTTGCTTTGGCTCTCTACATGGATGACTAGAGTGAATAAGAATTATTCCTATTCTAGATGCCTCACCATATACCTTTCTATTGACGTTGGCACTAGGATTTACGCCTTTTGTAGATTACAACTGATTATTCATTAATCCACCTTGACTTATGCTCCAAGGTGGCTAAATATACAACACACTAAAGGAGGTAAATGAATCATTGACAATATACTGATAAAGTGTGACAAGAGGGGGAAGACATGGCATATATGTTGAGGGAATGAGGTCATAGCTCGAGATTCCAAATGGGTCACATTTCTTGGTTTTAATGTTAGTCACACTTCTCAAGTTCGAGGGAGGGTCGTAGGTTAAAATCCCATCACAAGTCACAGTAAAGAATGGATACCATTTGTACAACATGTGATCTTATGCTAGTCGTGACTCGAAGTTGTGCAAAGTATTTATCACATATAACAAGGGAAGTGAGGGTCACAAATCATGATTTTAAATTGCAGCGAGAAATAATTATGAGCCTAAAATGTGACTTTGTGACTAGAGGAGGTCACAAGTTGCACATTTAATCACCAATGAAGCAAACATTACCTTCTGCTAGTGCGATGAGTGACTCATAGTGTAGAGGAGTACAAAGGGGTCACAATTGCAAATTTGGATGTCAATGGGGATGGCTTTGTGCATGTCTTCTTTTGCGATCGCATTGTGCCACTTCACATTAATTTCTAATACCTACTTCATTGTATGTGTCCATGTCTTTCATTCACTACCCATTTATGTCATTTCACCCCATAATGTACTTCTTTGTATAACATTATCTTATGTTGTGGAAGTGTGACCAGCAGTCATCGTGTAAGATGTCATCACATCACACTTGTCACCATGCACACATCACTCCAACATAGCATGCCCTTTTGTGTTATATGCTTGCATGGGATAATCGCACCATGCAAATGCACTAATGCATTTATCCAATTACTCCAGATGGTTCCTACCACTTATATATGTTCATCATGGTGACAATGCGGTGCATGATACATTCTTTTCGCGAGCTTATATATAATATTTAACACAAGTTTACTTGTGTCGTCTCTAACTCAATGTCATCATTTATAATGGTTGTTGTTGACTATAACATTTCGTTGTGTGTCTGTTTGCTATTGTAATATTGCAACATTATTCAAGTTCGAATTACCTTTCCCAATATCCTTCTCAACAATCAACATCTTGATGTTTTACATATTTTTCATGCGTGACCTAGTTATCATCTTCTATTGCATGCTCACCAAATAGCATGAACCTCAAACGGGTTTATAGGCATGAGTTTCAATGAATGCTCTTGTTATCTTCTTATTTCACCTTCATTATCCCTTCGTTGCCTCTAGCGCACTTTCCTCCCAAGTGGCTTCCTTTTAACATATGTTTAACATAAGTGGTGTCCTTTTAACATATGTTTAATGTCATCCTTCTTCATTTAATATGTATCCAGGCTAGTTTCATTTAAATTCCTGCAAAGAAAAAAGAATAAATAATTGTTTTGTTAAGCAAATTGATAAGCCAACTAAACAATGAAAACAATCCACTTAAGGCATGTGTAAGTATTGGTATAAATACAGGTAACCAAAGTAAGGCATTATAAATTATAGATACCTCAAAATTCAAGTAAGTGAACTAGATTAACAACTAAAGGGGTTGACATAGAACACAATCTTACAAAAATGAGAATGTCAATGCTCATGAGGGTCGAGACTTAAAGGTGTAGTTATAACATAAGATATGTACCATAAAGATATGTAATATTAAAAGAATATGAAATGAAGTAGTGCCTCATAAACCCTAACGCAATCCAGGTGAATTCATGGCCATCAAGGCAGGGTTCCTTTGCCCTACTATAATCACATGATACTTAGAATGCATCATTAGGGCAACAAAACTCCTAGACAGTAATGCATTAATGAGATCAACGTCTGAGATGAGACATTGGGAATAAATTTAATGTGTATCATGTAAGCAGCTGCATCGATGGGGTTTGATGGAAATGAGGTTGCTGAGGGAGATAAATTTGAAATATGAACAAAACCCTTGAGGTCTTAGACAAGAAGAGGCGATGCCCAAAAAATGTAATAGGAAAACTTTGGGGTGTTGTTGTATCAGCTACAACAATTAGCGGACCACTTGTAGGATATAGCATCTCTATCTTTGTCCCTATAACAGATCGAGTCTTTTTGCAAGGAAGTATTGAATAGGGATTTTGGGTACTCCTTGAATTACTTGATCTTGTACATATATTCCCTACCTTTGGCTCCTTAACTAGGTCCTATCAATCATTAAACACTAAACCAAAATCTCACACGTGTTAGTCTTCGATGATGATGCAAAGAACATAACACAGAGTGTATTGTCTTCAAAAATTTAAAGTGTTTCTGGTGTTGCTCTGTTGTTAGCAAGCCTGTTCAGTACCCCGACGGAGTCATTTTCAAGAAATCATAAACATTACTCAAGCTTTTTCAATACCCCCACGGAGTCATTTGCATCACCTCTCTGCACCGGAAGTGTTTCTCAATCCTATACCCTTTTATGCATGTTGGCATAATTTGTTAAGTATTTATTTCACCACGGAGGATGTTATGAAACCAGCTCAAAAAAGATAGAAAAGATAGATCAACGCCTTAGAATTCAGCCTCTTCGAGGGGGCAACCTCCTTTACATTACATAAATGAACAATTCTTGGATATTCAAATGACAAAACCTCCTTTCTATATATAGGAGTCTAAGGAGTCACAATATAACCCAGCGATCTAACAATAATAATATAAAGCCACAAAAATAACAATAGAGGGATTCTATGGGTCACAATAATAACAATATGGG